>CABHPQ010170845.1:3477-38985 GCA_902168405.1 Peromyscus aztecus
AGGGGGCCGGACACGACAAGCAAGGACAATAGACCCTGTGTTTTCAGCACTACTCCATTCTGGGGATATGGTAGCTACTCCAAACCCCACCTGGTTGCTGCTCTCATGAACCTGCAGGCAGACTGCCTAATTGCTGTCAAGGGTTTTATTGTTAAAAGAATAGTGACTGGGGAGGAGTCGGAGGTGAGCAGTAGGGAAGCAGATATGATCAAAATACATTGTATACATGTATGACCTTCTCAAAGAATAAATAAAATAATATAAAGAAAGAAAGAATACTATATATGTTCCCTTAAATATATTTCCTTATCTCCTTTTACCTACAGGAAATATTCCAAGGTCCAAAGTCATGAAGAAAGGTGGGAGCAGTCATGCACACTCTTATCTTAGCACCAGGAAGGCTGGGGCAGGAAGACTATGAGTTCCAGGCCAGCCTTGGCTACACGGTGAGACCCTGTCAAAAAACAAACAAAAAACCCGTGGATGCCTCTGCAGTGGATACTGCCACTTTCTCGTGACTTCTGCACTTGGAGTACCTTCCCATGTTTGAGGAGAGTAAGAATGTTGGTGTGAAGCAGCACCTGGCAACCCCTGCTTCCCTTTACAGAAGGAAAAAAAAAATCCAGATGCTACCCCTCGACGCCAACTCATGGGCACATGACTGAGCTTAGCCCCAGAGTCTGGAGCCTGAGTAAATGACCCGAAGAAGCACAACACGGCAGAGTTCTGAGCAGCCAGGGCAGTGGCACTATCCTTGGCCGGTTCCCAGGGTGTGCTCTTGGCCTGTGTCCCAGTTGCCTGGCGTCATGCCCATTTTCTTAGCTTGATACCCACTCTCTCCCTCTGCTAGTCATTCTGAGAGCTCATCAGTGTCTTCTCAATCAATTCTTTTCCTCTTTCAGTCAGTCTGCCTTAGATTCTGTTACTGGTGATTAAGAACTCTGACTGATTTTATAATGGTTAGCTCCAAGATGGCTCCTGCTGATTCTTCTCAATAAAGCTAACCTATGTAATCAGTGGGATACTGGGGAAATGACGGTGTGCTTTCTGAAGCTACATCTTAAAGGCTGTAATGACTTATACTTTACTCTTAAAGCACTTGTGCTGGGTTGAAATCCACCCAGTCAGTGTTCTTTCTAACAATAAAATCCTTGACCACACCCAGGCAGTCCGTCCACAGGTAGATCACACATCAACACAAACCAGCACTGAAGGCCAAAGGCATCATGTTTCTTGGGAAAAGGCCAGGGATGCCGCAAGTGCTTCGCCATGTTGGGAAGACACTCAAGACGCCCAGTGATGTTTCCATGGCAGGCAACCGAGGCCTTCTGCCAACAGCCGGCACCAACCTTTAAACCACAGGAGTGAGTCAGTCAAAAACAGATTCTCCAGCCCCAGTGAAGCCTCAGATGACGGCACTCCACATGGCATTTGAACTGCAGCCACATGAGAGACCCTGAGTCAGACTCACCCAATTAAACTGCTTCTGAATCCCTAGCCCCCAAATACTCCGTGAGCTGATAAGTAGTAATTATTATTTTAAGCCATTAAGTCATCAGATGGTTTGTTAATGCAGGAATAAGTAACAGACACAGATCGAAATTTCAGTGTTGAAAATCATCAAATTGTCCGTCAAAAAGACACAAGAAACCTGGGGAGCTGGCTCAGCATTGAGAAGGGGTGCTGCTCTTCCAGAGGACCTGAATTTAGTTCCCCTCACCCATGCTGGGAGACTCAAAACCACCTACATCTCCAGCTCCATGGGAGCTGACACCCTCTTCTGGATGCTGTGGGTACCTGCCCTCACACACGTTCATACACAAACATACATACATATACATAATTTAAAAATAATGAAAATAGAGGCAGAGGCAGGCAGATCTCTGGAGTTTGAGGTCAACCTGGTCTATATGGCAAGTTCCAGGACAGCCAAGACTATATAAAGAGACTCTGTCTCAAAACAATAATAATATGAAGAATAAAAACAAATCTTTAAAAAAGACAATAGCTGATGGTTACTCACTGGTAATCCCAGTCTTTGGGAGACTGAAGCAGGAAAGATCATGAGTTCCAGGCCAACCTGGGCTATATAAGGAGACCCTATCCCAAACAGACAAGCAAAGGAGACAATAGCAATGTCCCTGTCACTGGTGACATGTGGTAAAAGTGACTGGTTTCTGAAAGAAGACAAGAAACTGACCCTTAACTGTCCTGTCAGTCTGCTGGGCTAGCTCGCACCTCTAATCTCAGCATTTAGGAGACTGAGACAGGAGGATTGCCAGGAGGTGGTCAAGGCCAGATTGGACTATAGTATGAGACTCTGTCTCATTAGACACATGGATGGATGAATGGATGGATGGATAGATAGATAGATGACAGATAGACAGACAGACAGACAACAGACGGACGGAGAGATAGATAGATAGATAGATAGATAGATAGATAGATAGATAGATAGATAGATAGACACCCATTTCAGCACCCTAGCACCCCACAGCCATCACAGAACCTGCTGGATACCTGTGGAACTACTGTTCTTCTCTAGCCAGGCAAGGTGGGCAGGGAATCTAACCTAGCACACAGTGGAGACATCTGTATACATCCTAGTACATATCCAGGAGACAAAGCCACAGTGTCAGGTCACATGATCAGGTTCAGATAGACAGTTGTCAGCTGCAGAGGGTGAGGCAGCTAAGGAGACAGACGGGGGTGGGGGGGGGGGGGGGTCTTCTCCCACCACCACAACAGGCCAGAGAAGCCGGGAAATCAAGGACACCTGCCCTTGGGGCAAGGACAACACCCAGGACTAAACATTCCTTGGGCCACTGTACCTAAATGTAGAGACCAGAAGCTCAGGAGGAGGCAGAGTTGCAGTTGTGGAGGATGGCAAGTAGAGAGGGGAACTCATGTCCTGAATACTAATCCAGGCATGAGACCTGCCTGGTGGTTAGTCATTCCCATTTTACAGGTAAGAACACGGAGGTTTACTAAGGCCTGAGTCACCAGAGATTGAGTCTAAATCTCATTTACATCACACAATGACCCCTGGACAGAGGCAAAACTCTTAGTTGCTTTTTTTTTTTTTTTTTTCCAATGCATATACAGTGTCAGCTGCCCTCACTTACAGAACTGTCCCCTCAGGGAAAGGCCACATGTCAAAGGCCTGCCTGGTGTTACATGTGGTTCATGAGATTTGGTTCTTGGTGTGGTAGTGTCAATTGTTTATGGGCACTTTAAAATGCAGGCATGGACTCAAGAGATGGCTTGGTGATTGAGAGCGTTGGTTGCTCTCACAGAGGACCTTGGTTTAATTCTCAGCATCCATGTGCTGTCTCACAACCATAATTCCAATTCCAGGAGACCAAAGCCCACTTCTGACTTCTAAGGGCACTAGGCACACAGGTGGTACACACACATGCATTCAGGCAAAACATTCATACACATAAATACAACTTTTTAAATTGCAGAGCAGAAGGCTGAGAAGGTCAGGGGTGGAGTATTTGCCTAGCATACCCAAAGCCCTGGGTCTGATCCCCAGCACTGCATAAACCAGATATGGTGGCACATGCCCATAATCCCAGCATTTAGAAGGTAGAGTCTGGAGGATCAGAATTCAATATCCTCTTCAGCTACATAAGCAGTTTGAGGCCAAGGTTGATAAATAAAGCTGTTTGGCCTATGGCAAGGCAGCTTAGAGGCAGGTGGGAAATTCAAAGAGAGAGACAGGAAGAAGTGGGGGGGGGGTGCCGTGGGGAGACACCAGTGAGCCACCCAAGGAGTAACATGTAATGGGACGCAGGTAAAGCCACAGAACATGTGGTGATACATAGATTAATAGTTATGGGCTAATTTAAGATATAAGAGCTAGCTAGCTAAAGGCTTGAGCCATGACCATGCAGTTATAATTAATATAAGCCTCTGTGTGTTTATTTGGGGGACGTGAGTGGAAGAGATTTGTCCCAATCACCGGCAGGCCGGGACACAGGAAATCTTCCAGCAACAACGTGAGACCCTGTGATAGGAGGTCCTTAGGTCACAGAGAGCACAACTTTCTGAAGGGATTCTCATTTTCCTCCAGGGGGCCATGAATTTGTTCTCCTGAGAGTCCTATTATAAAAACAGTAATCGTAGCTTCCCCCTCACCCTGGCAGTCCTATCTGACCCCATGATTCCTCTAACCGACACTTGATCCTGCTACGCTGATGGTCTCCTATGAGGACCCTCAACAGTGAATTTATGCCAACACCATACTCACAAACTTTTCTTATGAAGCTCATTGGCATTGTGTATTTCATTATTATAACTGTTGTGCCCAGATCATGACCCCCAGAGAGACCACCGAGGATGAGTATACCAGAATGTAAAAGCAAGGTTTATTTCCGTTACAAGTCGAGACAGGGAACTCATCTCAAGCACTCACTGGCCGCAGTGCAGTGAGGCAGGGAGAAATTACTCTTTCTTGGGGAAGTTAGTTTTTATAGGCAAAAACCATAAAATTTCTTAGAGGGGAGGGGTTAGTATGGATCCATCCTTGATTGGTCCGGTTTTTCCCGGGCCTGGACTTTATCTTATTCTAGCTTATCTGTTTGCCCTGTCAGGAGTTTTACAACCCATCTCCGGGGTCTGGTCATGTTATCTCCGGAGAGGGGCATCTCGTGGTTAATCGGTCACCACCAGACATCCTGACTTTGTTCTTTTGAAAACACCTGACTACCCTCTCCAGGAAGGGGGAACTGACTCAGTTCTGTTTACGATATCTCTTTCCTCAGCTCTTCTGGGTTTTTGGGGGAACTGTGTTTGGGCCTTTGGTGGGGGTCTTTCAATAACAACAGGTACTTGGAAGTTCTCTGACATCAGTGATGAGGATCCTGCCTTGCCTATTTCCATCTATTCAACAAACTTGACATGCCTTGTGAAATTTACACACAAATCTTCAAGTTACCTGTGAGACCGATAGCAGCAGACAGGGCAGACTTCCTGTCCTCACAAAGGTTCATAGTCCTGTGCCAGCTTGATGGCTCAGCAAAGCAAGGTGCTTGCTACCAAGCCCAACAACTTGAGTTCAATCCCAGGGATCCACATGGTGGAAAGAAAGAACTGACTCCTGCAATTGTCTTCTGACCTCTACACACACACACACACACACAAATGGTAAACAAATGTGTTTTTTAGAAGGTCATAGTCCTAACAGAGAGGTGAGGAAGCAGTCAGGAATCCTGTGAAATGCCAAGTGCCTTAAGATTACAACAGAGAGGGGCTAGGGATTTAGCTCAGTGGTAGAGCGCTTGCCTAGCAAGCACAAGGCCCTGGGTTCAGTCCTCAGCTCTGAAAGAAAAAAAAAAAAAAAAAAAAAAAGATTACAACAGAGAAAAGCCTCAAGGTAAAAAAGGAACCCTAGGGTGTTCCTTGCCCTTCCAGGAGCAGCAAGAAGCTTCTGGAAGACACTCTGTGCTGAGCCAACAAGGAGAAGTAGATCACTAGTGGGAGGGAGGAAGGAGTGCAAGTGAGCAGAGGAAACAGCTTGTGCAAGGCCGGGGGTGTGGCACTTTTCAGGGACAGCTCCCCGAGTCACCCAGTCACTCAGTCATTGTCCTGGGCCTAGGCTCCAAAGGGAAGTGGGGGGGGGCAACAGACCAGGTGAGCAGGGGTCAAAGCTGGAAGCTCTGGGGATGCTAGGAACAGATTTGCATTTCAGAGTATCCCAGCAGAACAGTGGACGATCAGGCAAAAGGAGAGCAGAAAAACCAGTCCGGTCACTGTAGAGCCCCAGGGAAGGACCAGGAAAGGGCTGGGTTTTGGCTTTGGCCCTGGAGATGGAGCCTGGGAACCAGAGGTGACAGCTATGAAGGGAGCAATTTCTGCAGGACACGGAAAGTGGACCAAGAGGGTACAAAGACCTCATACCGCTGCTCTTGGTGGTCACCTGGCCCAATGTATGTCATCTTCTGTCCCGAGAACTCGTGGGACATTTTGTATCACTTGAGAATTTTAGCTCTTATTTTGGCCTGTTTGTATAGAAAGACTTTTTTATTTTCTGTTTGGCTTTTGCTTTTATCTTGTTTTGGTTTTTGAGACAGTGTCTTGTGTAACCCAGGATGCCTCAAACTAGCTGTCTCAGGAATCTACTGTTGTGATAAAATACCATATCAAAACCAACCTGGGGACAAAAGGTTTTATTTCAGCTTACAGGTCCAGTCACTGCCATCATGGAGGGAAGTCGGGTGGAACGGAACCAAAGCCATGGAGGGGAGCTGCTCACTGACTTGCTCCCACATAGCTTGTTCAGCCTGCTTTCTTTTTTTTTTTTTTTTAAAGATTTATTTATTTATTTTGTATACAGCATGTATGACCAGAAGAGGGCACCGTATCTCATTACAGATGGTTGTGAGCCACCATGTGGTTGCTGGGAATTGAACTCAGGACCTCTGGAAGAGCAGTCAGTGCTCTTAACCTCTGAGCCATCTCTCCAGCCCATCAGCCTGCTTTCTTAAACACCTCAGAATCACCTACCCAGGGGTGGGTGGCACCATTCACAATGAGCTGGGCCCTCCCACATCAACCACAAATGTTATGGGGGCATTTTTCTCAATTAAGATTTCTTCTTCCTGGTTATGTCTAGGAAAACTTTGGGGAGTTGGTTCTGTCCTTATACCCAGAAATCAAACTCAGGTCATCAGGTGTGGCAGCAAGCACCTTTATCCGCTGAGTCCTGACTATTTTAAAATGTGGGCGTGGAGGTGGCCATTCATGTGCTAAGGCATGCGTGTGGAATCCAGAGGACAACCTGAAGGAATGGTTCTCTCCCTCTAACATGGGGGCATGTGTATACTGGACGCAAGTTCTCAGGCTTGGTAGTAAGCATCTGCACCTGCTGGGCCATCTTGCTGGTCATTAATAGCATGTTCTAAAGAGAAGTTTAGGTTTACAGAGAAACTGAGAAAAAAAAAAATTCAGGATCTTATATACCTCTCTATCTCTGGCCCTGACTACCATCATTTTCTTTCATTAGTGTGAAATAGTTGTTAAATTTGACATACCAAGGTACAATGTATTATTAATTAAAGCCATGCCCTAGTAAGAGTATCTTAGTAAGCGATCTGCAACTAAAAGAAACAAAACTGCGGATTTTACCAGCAGCGGAAAGCATTCTCACTGGTGGGAAGGGCAAGCAGGTGACCGTGTTAGCATGATGGTCATCAGTGGGGACCCACCTGCTGGGTCCCCCTTTTGTTTTTGTTACTTGATTTCTTAAAATAAGGTCTCATGTAGCTCAGCCTGGCCTCAAATTCACTCTATAGCCAAGGTTGACCACGACCTTGAATTCTGCATCTATCCCGAGTGCTGGGACTGCAGGAGTGTGCTGCCCTGACTGGTTGTATGTGGTGCTTGGACTGAGCTCAGGGCTTCATGCATGCTAGGCAACTACTCCACCATTGATCAACATCATCCCCAGACCCACCCATCCTCTTCCTATTCTATCCATACTTTCAGAATTCAGTAGCAACGGAAGCTCAAGGCTGAACTGACCCCATAGAAAACAGAGTCTTCATCCCCTAATTCAAAAAAGACCAAAGGCACACTGGTGTGAAGGCAAAGATTATTTGCACATTTTATTTAAAAGGAAGCAGCTTTAAGATAAAAAGGCAGATGTTTTCTTTATTGCAAAGACAGCAGTTACAAAAGAGAAGTAATAAATATGACATTGGGATTTTTTTTTTTTTGTTAAAAAATACAACCCCCTGGAATTTGTGAGAAATCCCAAGAACTCACAAGATACAAAAATCTGTCCCACGCTGACAATACCTTTCCTTTAGCTCCTTGGAGCTGATGTCAGACACTGGAAGACGGTCACAACTTCTGGGATTTCAAAAGATCTTGATGTGTCACTTGAGAATTTCAGGGGTCCACTCTGATTTGCATGGAGTCAGGTGACAGATATCCTTCTGCTCATTAACATTACTTCCAACAATTCTTTTGTTCTTACAGTAAAGGACTTAGGAGTGGGGAAACGGCTGAAATAGAAAGAAAAGGGTGAGGGGGAACTAGAGGGCGGGCACTGTTAAGGGCCAGGAGACGGGCAATATGACAGCAAGCTAGTCCCCAGGTGGAGAGGGGACAGGTAATGATCCACAAGTCCTCCTTCAAATCCCGCCATGACATTAGGATGGAAGCCAGTGAAAAAGAAGTCAATGCAATCTGAGTAGAGAGATGGTGGCCAGGAAACAATGCAAGGACCACAGGGAAGAACCATCCAAGAAATAGGCAACATGTCCTCTGAGGACCATAGATGAACAGGACTCGTTGACACAGAACCACGCAGGGACAAAGATGGTTTTCAAGAAGAAACAAGTCTCGGCTACAGATAACAGCAGAGGAGCGAAGGCAGGAAAGGCCAATTGGTAAGCCTTTTCCGAAGAGGCCAGGACCCTGGGAAGGATAAAGCAGCCTCCGGTCATCCAGAGGCACTAAGAAACAAGCCCGGGGTGTTGGGGGGTGCGGGGTCATTCAGGCAGAGAGGAAAAAAATGTGAAAATTCTGGTCATCTCCTCCAGGGCATCAATAAGGCACAGCTGTGGTCATGGGTCAGGTCAGCAGGACTATGTGCTGAAAGCAGCCTTGAGCTCCTGGAAGGCTGCCTGGCGGAGCCTCCTAGTCTCCTCCTCCCGTTTCCGCTCATCTTGTTCAGCTTTTAACTCAGCTTCAAATCTACTGGAGCATGACAAGGCCTGGGCCTGCAGAGAAATAGCAAACAGATGACACAGTAAGGTCAGGGAAGGGTACAGGGATGTTGACACCAAGCAGTGGACATGCAAACCTTGGACAAATGGAGCTGTCACTGCCGAGAGCAGGGCCTCCAGTGACATGTCCTTTGGTCCGAGGTAAGTGCCGATACCATTGCTTTACTGGTGGCTGACTTCTACCTGCTTCTATCTTCTGGGTTTGCTCATTCTCAATTCTTTTTGGGGGTAGTAGTGAGTATTTGCTGCTTCATGATGGTGGGCCAGCTCCACTGCGAAGCCGCTTCCCCAGACTCTTTCCCACATGTACATTCCTTTAGTTTCACAACAGCTTCACTACACTCTGGTGGACCAGTTCTGAACCAGGATCAGTGCTACTCTCAGACCGCAGCGGCGAAGGTTCTTAGCGCGTCAGATGGAGGGCAGTTGACACAGAAACTCAGCACTGGTCAAGGCGCAGAGAACAGGTGACAGCGGGATACTTAGGCACAAGCGTGACACCCCTATCATACTCCCTCCCCAAGACTCAGGGAGAATCATGAAAGAGTGGGTGGAAGCAGGAAGAGCTAGAGGTTGGGGGTGGGGTCTGCGCTCAGAAACGCACAGCAGCTGTGGTTGCCTGCACAAGACCTGCACACCATCAAGGCAGTCACCATTCTAGCACGGAGTAGCGTAGGAAGGGGTTCATGAGGTCCCATCCTTAGGGACCTATGGGCAGCTGATGGCTTCTGGGAGAAAGAGTCAGTTTTCGTCAAGGGTGTGGCTCCTGGTAGGTCGACCATGCTCCAATGGATGGTCACACACCCAGAAGTACATGGGTAGCACAAATTGAAGTCAATGGGGTTTTGTTTTGTTTTATTTTAAGTTTTTCGAGACAGGGTTTCTCTGTGTAGCCCTGACTGTCCTGGAACTTGTTCTGTAGACCAGGCTGGCCTCGAACTCACAGAGATCCACCTGCCAGTGCTGGGATTAAAGGTGTGGGGCACCACCACCTGGCATTTTTATTTTGTTTAAGAGATGCAAGTTGTGGGGTGGAGGAGAAGAGGTGGATTTGGGGAAAGTTAAAGTGAGGAATTGGGGACAAATATGATCAAAATTCATTGTATAAAATTGTGTGGAATTCTCAAGGAATTAAAAAATATTCTTAAAACATTGCTACATTCTAGGTGGAAGAATGAAAGTATTTGATGAGAGTATTTGATCGGGATTGCATCTGACAATGGGCTACAAGGGGAAATCTTTATAACAGCTTTCCGAATGATGTGGATGCTGGGAGGCGGACCTGGGTCCTCTGGAAGAGAATACATACTCTTAACTACTGAGCCATCTCTCCAACCCCAATGCATCAGTTATTGCTCAATGCTACTTCTGTGTTCCCATCAACATTTTAGTTCTGGGCTGGAATATAATTCAGTGGCTGAGGACTTAGCTGGCATGCATGAGGTCCTGGGTTCAATCCTCAGTAACTACAAAAAGCAAATATATTTTTAAACCTCTCTCAGTCATTCTAAATTTATTTCTAAATATTACATTTTTTGTTTGCTTTGGTAACATATATATACATATATATATAAAATAATACATGTTTAGCTACATGTGATGGCTCATGCTTGCAATCCTAACACTCAGGAGGTAGTGTTGAGTTCAAGGCCAATCTGGACATATAGAGTTCTAGACTGGCCAGAGCTACAGCATGAGATCCAATCTTCAAATTAAATAAATAAAGTAAATATTACAGGTTTTTGCTTGTATTGTGAGTGGATTTTATAATATCTATTTTTTTAAATTTGATTTCTCTTTAATAATACTCTATCAGGGGCCTGGGATACAACCCAGTCAGTAGAGTGCTTGCCGAGCACGTATGAAGCCCCATATTAGTCCCTGGTCCCCAAAAGACGGGATGTGGTGGCAAAAGCCTGCAATCCCAGACCTCGGGAGGTCGAGGCAGAGGATCAGAAGTATGTGGCCATCCCTGGCTGCACAGCCAGTGTGAGGAAAGCCCGAGACACGTGAGACAGGTTTCAATTGTACTAATAATGATACCTTATCAGATAAAACCATTTCAAAGTCCTCCCTTCTAGAACTGACTTTTTTCTGTGGCTTACACATTGGTACCATCTCTCAACGGCACACTGAGTGTGTATGTGATTTTAATGAAGGCTATGATACAGCCCTTGAAGGCAGCTGCTCCGGTTTACGCCCCCAACATCATGGACCGGAAGCCCTCCCACACAGACTTGGCCCAAGCTTTCCGTGATCGTCCTCTCTTACCAGCCTGCGGGTTAAATACTGTCTTCGCTCATTTCCTCCCTGGAGGATCACCCACCCGGGTCATTCACCCACTTTCATGTCTGCTGTTTTTCCTCTTCCATCTTGCAGTTCTCTACATAACTTAATGTTGATCCCTTCGCTGTTAACCCTTCTGTTGTCTTCTTCCTATCTCGACTGGTCTTTTAAAGTATCTTGGACCCCCAAAGTGCTTAAAATCTTGATGTAATTTATCAACCATTTACTTTTGCCTCTTACGTTACATTTAAGAAGGTCTCCAATACTCCAAATGCCTCCAACATTTCAAATCCATTTTTCTGCATTTCTTTCTAATACTTTTATGGTTTTCTCATGTGGATCTTCTGTATTTTGCTCATGTAGTCCAGGCTGGCCATGTACTCACTGTGTAGCCCAAACTTGCTGTGGAATAATCCTCTTGTACACTGTAAAAATTTGTCACTCGAGTTGGTTTAATAAAACACTGATTGGCCTATAGCCAGGCAGAAAGTATAGGCAGGGCGACCAAACTAAGAATGCTGGGAAGAGGAAGGGCGGAGTCAGGAGTCACCAGCCAGATGCAGAGGAAACAAGATAAGAATACCAAGCCACATGGCTAAACACAGATAAGAATTACGGGTTAATTTAAGTATAAAAGCTATTTAGCAATAAGCCTGAGCTACCAGCTGAGCATTTATAATTAATATTAAGCCTCTGAGTAGTTATTTGGGAACTGGTGGGCCGGAGAGAAATGTACAATTACACAAACTGACCTTCAACTTTTGATCTTCCTACCTCTACCTCACAAATATTGGGATGACAGATGTATGGCACCATACCTGACTTTTTTATTTGGTTCTTTGAGACACACACACACACACACACCCCTTTATTTTAAATTTTTAATTTCATTTTATGGGTAGGAATGCTTTGCCTGCATATATGTATGTGTGCCTTCCTGGTGCCTGTGGAGGTCAGAAGAGGTCATTAGATCTCCTGGAACTGGAGTTACAGATGTTTGTGAGGACCATGTGGGTGCTGGGGAAGTCCTCTGTAAGAGCAGCCAGCAAGAGCAGCCAGTGCTCTTAACTACTAAGCTTTCTCTCCAGTGCCTCATTTATTTTTAATGGGGGGGG
This sequence comes from Peromyscus aztecus, assembly GCA_902168405.1. NCBI lineage: Eukaryota > Metazoa > Chordata > Mammalia > Rodentia > Cricetidae > Peromyscus > Peromyscus aztecus. The sequence goes on from CABHPQ010170845.1 coordinate 15,617, forward strand.
GGTGTAAAAGAGGGATTTGAAATTCTTCTATTTAAGTGGTTAGCCAGTAACTGTCATTTACATTTATTTTTAACATTTTTGTCTTTTAAAGCTTCTTTTACACTTACCTATTTATTTATTATTAGTTTATCTATTTTGGCAGTACCTGGAACTGAGTCTAGGAAGGGCCTCCCCTTGTGCTGTATCCTCGGACCTCTTTGCAACTTTTTGAGACAAGGCGACAATCCTGTTGCCTCTGCTTCCCAAGTAGCTAAGCTTCAAGCCTGTCTCACAGCTGTTCTCAGACGCTTTTGTGGGTAGGTCACTATTGTTCCTTTAGTTCTCACCTGCTGAAATCCCATACGGAAGACATCTGTCTGTCCCTCTTATTAGCCGTCCTATTTCAATGGCTGCTGTGCTTGACCCCACATCCATCCACAGGATTTAATATCATGTGATATCCTGTTTAAACACTGTTTTGGGGGTGTTATGAGGTAGAACCCAGTGGTCGCTTGTGTGCTTAGCATGCACATGGCCATGAATTCAAACCCTACTATCAGAAAATAAGTAAAAATTTATTTTTAATTAAAAAATTTATTTTTAAATTGTGTGTATTGTGCTTGTGTGTGCACACACAGGCATGAGTGTGTGTGGGGGGGGGTGCCAGAAGAGGGCATTGGATCTCTTGGAGCTGGAGCTGCGGGTGGTTGTGAGCCACCTGCTGTGGATCTGGAAGAACAGTACCGCTCTTAACGGAGACAGCTCTTTAGCCCCTAACTTTCTTACTACTAAATTTGCTGTTGTGTGGTAAACTCACAGCTAGAGTGAATCTTCCTAAATATTACCATTGTATTCTATTTCTTGTTATCCTAAGATCTCTGAAGTACTGAATTATAGGTATGCACTACCACATGGGGCCCTGATTTAAGATTCTCACAGCTACATTTCTCTTTTTTAATTTATTTAATTTTTTTATACAATATATTTTGACCCTATTCTTTCCCTCCCAGTTACAATTCTTTTGTTTGTTTGTTTGTTTGTTTGTTTTTTCGAGACAGGGGTTCTCTGTGTAGTTTTGTGCCTTTCCTGGAACGTGCTTTGTAGCCCAGGCTGGCCTCAAACTCACAGAGATCCACCTGCCTCTGCCTCCCGAGTGCTGGGATTAAAGGTGTGCGCCACGACCACCCAGCTCCCAGTTACAATTCTTGATATAAACATTTTTTTCTGGGGTTGGGGATTTAGCTCAGTGGTAGAGCGCTTGCCTAGCAAGAACAAGGCCCTGGGTTTGATCCTCAGCTCCAAAAAAAAAAAAAAAAAAAAAAAAAAATCATATTTTTTCTTAACTGCCTGTAGTGGCACATAACTTATTTATTCCAGCATTCAAGAGGCAGAGGCAGGCAGATCTGTGTAAGTCTGAGGATAGCCTGCTCCACCCAGAGAGTTCCAGGCCAGCCAGGGCTACACAGTGAGAATCTGTTTCAAAAGAAAAACAAACACAACTATTCATGACCTGTGATTCTTGTCTGATTGTGTTTTCAAAATCAGTGGCTTCAGAAAATGAACATGACATGATCTTTTTGCATCCATTCTTTTTTTGTTATTCATTTATAGTGTCTATTATCTATCTGTCTATCTATCTATCTATCTATCTATCTATCTATCTATCTATCTATCTATCTATTTATGGTGGGTTTTGGTTTTTTGAGACAGGGTTTCTCTGTGAAACAGTCCTGGTTGTCCTGAACTCACTCTATAGATCAGGCTGGCCTGGAACTCACAGAGATCCACCTGCCTCTGCCTCCTGAGTGCTGGGTTTAGAGTCGTGCACCACCAACTGCCCAGCTATTGTCTATGTTTTTACAACACTGAATATCAAGCTGTGGGTGTGCCCAGTAACAGAAGTGTGTATTTAGCATGAATAAAGCCCTGGGTTTGATCCTCAGCACTTAAAGAAAATAATAGATCTCACCACATGTGTTTGTACAAAAATATAATCCTAGCACTCTGGAGGCAAAGGCAGGAAGATTACAAATTTGAGGCTGATCTGGGATACATATGAGACCCTATTTCAAAAACAAGTAAAACAAAATAAAAACACATACTAAGTCTCCACACCCCTCAATATTTACCTGTATTTAAGTACATAGGTTATGTGCAAACGTATACCACTTCATGTGTGTGTATGTGAAGGTGCATGCAGAGGCCAGAGGAGGGGACAGCCTTGACTCTAGCTGCTCAGGTGTCCATCTTGTTTTAGCCTGGAGCTCACTAAGCACTCAAGGCTGGCTGGCTAGGGAACCCAAGGGTCCAAATCCACTACCATGCCTGCCTTCTTCTTCCTCAGGTGGGTTCAGGGGATTGAACTCGGGTCCACATGCTTGCAAGGCAAGAGCTTTGCCAACTACACTCTCTCCATCCCTACATACCATTTTATAGGGACTGGGGGTGGGGGAGGGGCTTGAGTATACTAAAATGTTCATATCTGAGGTTTCTGGAACTCCTTCATGTACACAAAAGGCTAACTACACCCTCAGCTCCCCAGCTGCACTTCCACCTGGCACACAGTCACATCTGCCCACCCCCTCATTAAGGCCCACCCCTCACCGCCATGATTTAGCATGCATGCTTCTAAACTAAAGACACACTTTTTAGATAGATAGATAGATAGATAGATAGATAGATAGATAGATAGATAGATGAAAGAAATCTCTTCCACCTAGAGAGAAGGCTCAGTGGTTAAGAGCTTAAGAGCACTTGCAGAGGACCAAAGTTCAGTTCCTAGCATCCACCTGACAGTTCACAACCATCTGAACTTCCAGTTCCAAGGATTCTGGACACCCGGTTCTGGCCTCTACAGGCTCAGGGTGCACATACATTTATGCAGGCAAAATACTCATATACTTAAAAGCAATAAAAACAAACAAAAACCACTCATAAGAATAGTGGCTAGAATCTAGGTAGTGTGTGGTACATGCCTTTAATTCCAGCACTTGAAAGGCAGAGGCAGGCAGATCTCTGTGAATTCAAGGCCAGCCTGGTCTATAAAGTGAGTTCCAGGACAGTCAGGACTGTTACACAGAGAAGCCCTGTCTTGAAAAAAAAAAAATAGTGGCTAGATCTAGATCCACTAGAACTTGGGATTTCCGGCCAAAGCCAGGTCTTCAATGGCCCTCTTCCCCATCTCTCTCCTCACAGTGATTCATTCCATCTCTGCCTCCTTCAGTTAGAAGAAAACAGAGATGTAGTCTTTCCATTACCCCAAGGTATGCTGGAGCTGGCTTGTAACTGCTCAAAAACCAACTGCTTCATTCCCAGAATGCCTGTGAGCTGTTGATAAAATTAGTCATTACAAAATTTTAAATTGTGTGAATCTGTAATCAATTGCACCAAAAGCAAAAGGGTTGAATACTGAAGGGCCATCACACTCTGATGACCTCGTTACATGTTACTATTATCTGCCAGGGCTGTGCCTCCAGCGTGGGAATATTGCGTGATGACATGATGCCTGGGCACAGCTTCCCTACTCCACATGCATCCACTTTCCATTGAGAGCTTGAACTCAGTCTCAGTGTGAGTATTTACACCGTGGAAAGCTGCCAGCACTGCACGTTTGGCCTTGTCTCTGTCTACACGGTCTTGTCATAATGTGCTGGGGAAATGTCAAAAGGCAGGTAAAACTTCCAACGTGTTGTCCGTTGCCTTTGCATTATGAAGTGTCCTGAGTCACTGAGAGGATGACCTTTTGGTACTTGAAATCGTCCATAAGAAATTGCTCAGCACCTCAAGCAATGAAGTGGTTTTTCTCCTGTTCCTCCTTCTCTCTGTGTCTCAGCCTCTGTGTGCCTCTCGGTCTCTCTCTCTCTGTTGGTGGTACGTGTGTGGAGGTCAGAGGGCAGCCTCCAGTGTTGGTCTTCACCCTCACCTTGTGTGAGACACGGTGTCTCTCTTGTTCATTTCTCTGGACCCAGGCTAGCTGGGGGGGGGGGGGGGGGGGAGGGATTGCCAGCTTCTGGGGGATGGCTTCTCTCCACCTCCCTTCTTGCCACAAGATACTGGGATTATGGATGTGTACTAACATGTGCTGCTTCGCAAGGGTTCTGGGGATCTGAAGGCTGGCCCTCCTGCAGCAAACACTTTAACCACTGGGTTAACTCCGAAGTCCCCAAACCCACCAAGGTAAAAAGTCCAAGCTTACTTCCTGGTTTGAAAACCCATCAAAACTTACCAATCCCTGAGCTCAAAAACCTACCATCTGCCAGCCAACGGTGGCACATGCCTTTAATCCCAGCACTCAGGAGGCAGAGGCAGATGGATCTCTGAGTTCAAGGCCAGCCTGGCCTATAGAACAAGTTCCAGGAAAGCCAGGGATACACAAAGAAATCCAAAAACAAACAAACAAACAAACAAAAAACCCCACCAATCCCTGAGTTAAAAAACCCACCAGTCTCTGGACTTGCTGCAGCTCAGGACTTGAAATCCCACCAGTCCCCATCCTGGAAATCTTCCTGGAAAACTCCTCCCCCAAGAAACCCTCTATAAGCCTGCCTCCTGCTCAGTTCCCTACTGCTTCTCACCTGAGCCACCCTCTTGTGTGAGGTTTGTTGTGCAGTGTGACTTTGTGGTATTCCTTGGCTCCTGACTGCCAGGATACCTTTCCCATTATAATGCAACACATCCATTGAGGAAGCCTTTCCCCTCAGAGCTGTAACACTTACCCGACCCTATCCATCTGAGATACAATCTTACTATAGTTCTGGCAATCCTGGTACTTGCTTTGTAGCTCAAGCTAGCCTCAAACTTACAGCAAACCCCCTGCCTCAGTTTCTCAAGGACTGGGATTACAGGCATGCACCATCAAACTCAGCCTAAAGTTTCTTTCTTTCTTCTTTCTTTCTTTTTCTTTCTCTTTCTCTTTCTTTCTTTCTCTTTCTTTCTTTCTTTTTTCTATAGCAATACTAATGCTTTATTTAATAGTTGCAGGTATTATGGGCCAAGTGGTGGCTATCCAGGACTTGGTCAGTGCAACCTCCAAGCCTCTTTTTCTGACTCCAATAGAGTGAGCACATCACCCTCCTGAACTGGGGGGCGGAGGGGGGGGGCGGGGGGGGGGACTTTGACGTTTCAGATGATAGAGCGACTGGTGTCATCCATAAATTCCACATGCACCTGCGTGCACTGTCCCTGTGACCCAGTCCTGCCCAGCACTTTGGTAGCCCTAGCCAGCTTGATGGGCTGCATGTGACTGTTGCCATGGTGGTGGTGACCTGGTGGAGATGTCACTTTTTTCTTTTTGAATTATCTTAAACTATGAACCAACATTCATACAGAAACTATTTTTTTTAAAAAAATCACATTTTTATGTGTTTGTGTATTTTGGCTGCATGTAAGTCTGTGCTCCACATGCATGCCTGGTACCTGCAAAGGCCAGAAGAGGATTTTGGAAGCCCTGGAACTGGAGTTACAGACCAGGTGGTTGCTGGGAATCAAACCCAGGTCCTCTGGAAGAGCAGCCAGTGCTCTGAAGCACTCAGGCACTTCTCCAGCCCTAGAAACTACTTTCTTTGTTCATTGCAACCACAATCTGGCAACAGATGCATGAGTCCAGAAAAAGCACCTCTGAGGATCAATATCTATGTGGAGTATGATGTACAATGTAGAATATGTTATTTATAGAATTTATTACAAACAGAACAAACATATGTGTTTGTGGGGGGGGTTGTTTTTGTTTTTGTTTTTGTTTTTGTTTTGTTTTGTTTTGTTTTTGAGACAGGGTTTCTCTATGTAGCTTTGGAGCCTGTCCTGGAACTCACTGTGTAGACCAGGCTGGACTCAAACTCACAGAGATCCACCTGCCTCAGCCTCCCAAGTGCTGGGATTAAAGGCATGCACCACCACCGCCCAGCGTAGTTTGTGTTTTTAACATGGGGTCTCCTATAGCCCAGACAGACCTTGAACTCCATACATAGTGGACTGGAGCCTTGAACTCTTAACCTTCCTACCTCTGCCTCCTGAATGCTAGGGTTATAAGGTATTGTAGCTTATTGCTAAATGTTTACCAAAGGTTTACTCCTGTCCAAGCTTCCACTTCCTTTTCTTCAAGATGAGACAATCACCGGGTCCAGCGGCAAATGCTTGTGTTCCCAGCACTACGGCGGTGATGTACAAAGACTCAAAGTTCACGGTTAGCCTATGCCAAAGAGACTCTGTCTCAAGTCAAACACACAAACAAAAACACCCAAATGGGACCATAACACCTACCTCCAGGGTGCTGGCGTGTGGACCGGAAGCATTTGGAGGGGGACTAACTCAGCACCAACACTCCCCTTCTCCACCATTCCCAGCAATTTGCCACCTCGTCACCCAGGAAGCTTTCATCTCCTCCACCACAAATCTTGCCTCTGGGTTCTATAACCCACCCCTGACCCTGAACCCCCACCCCATGACCTATCTGCTCAGTCATCTTGCTTTTTATTTCCATGCTTCCTAGACAATTTCTCTCTGATAGGAAAACATACTGATTTCTCTCAGAAGCTGCAAAGTAAACAAAAATGTTCTTATCTAACCCCAAGCTACTGTCTCACCTGCTGGGCACCTGCAATGGAAACTTGGCTCTCGGGGCTCCATCTGCTAGGTCCATCCCAATGCCATCCACTCAGTAGGGCGAATCTGATCCCTTAAACATCTCTACTGAGGGCTGGCCCGATTGCTTGCTGTCTGTCAAACTTGACAGCCTGAGTTCAATCTGTAACACTCCCACGGTAGAGGGAGAGAACAGCTAAGGCTGGAGAGCTGGCTCAGAACTTAGGAGCACACACTGCTCTTCCACATGGACCTAAGTTCAATTCCCAGCACCCACATCAGGAGGCTCAAGACCACCGGTATGTCTAGGGACATCTGACACCTCTTGCCTCTTTGGGCAACTGCAGTCATGGTCACAGATCCATCCATATACATAATTAACACAAATAAAATTTAAAAAGCCCAAACTGCTCCTGTCCAGCAAAGTAGCATTTTTCAAACAACAACAACAACAACAACAACAACAACAACAACAACAAAAAACACTGTCTTTCATCACCTATAATGAGGAAATTCTGAATAACTTTCCTGGGGATCTATTGAGTCAGAGCTCACGCCTAGTTGGGCAAGGAGTGGGTGTGGCCAGGTGACTGTTTTCTTGGCCTCTGTACCCAAACATCCAACTGTTTTTGGACCAGTAAGGGAAGTCCCCCATATTCAGAACCCCGATACCCTCTAGGTTCTCTCTTACACAAGCGGGGACAGGCAGGCTAGTTGCCCAAGTCAGAGGCTCCAAGGATTCCCTCAGTTCTTATACTGGAAAGGAGTTAGCTGGCCTCTCTCAGGGAGATACAGAATTCACTGTCCTGCTGGCCTGGGCCTGGAGACCCCCACAGCCAGTTAGATAGGAGGAAGCCTGGAGAGAGGGTGGGCTGCAGAGACACTGGGTGGTTGACAGTGTTTGCTGCTCTTGCAGAAGATCTGAGCTGGTTTCCCAGCTGCGGGGAGCTGGACAGTCTTTTCCAGCTTCCACCAGCCCTACATAAACCCACGAGCAGACACATAGCCTTAAAAAAGTAAAAGTTTTTTTTAAAAAAATTAAAATGTGTGTGTGTGCACACATGTGAATATAGTTGCCCACGGAGACCAAAGGCATCGGATATCCCTGGAACTAGAGTTACAGGTGGTTGTCCGCTGCTGGACATGGATGCTGGGAACCAAAACCTTTAGAATAAAAAAAAAAAAAAAGCAAAACATCTTCACCATTGGGGGAAAAAAAAAAGTAACATTTTTCTCCAGCATTCCCTTGAGCCTTTGATGACTCCTTCATCTTTTTCCTGAAGATGGAAATACAAAGCTTTCCCCACAGTCCAGTCACCACCACCAAGATTCACTCTCCTGCTGTGTCAACAGGTGCTTGTGAAGGTGGCTCCTACCTCTGTGTTACTGGGTGCCCACTGGGTGCCCATCGAACGTATTTCTTCCCTTTTTTCTTCCTATGGGAAGCTCACCTGGCATGTGGAGCCTGACCCCACCCCTGGCCCCACCCCTGGCCCCAGGAGGGGGCTATGAAGACAGCCATATTCCAGACATTGCCAATGGTGAAGAGAGGAAGTGGAAGAATTCCTTCATGATCCATCCTTACAGCAAGACACACAGAGCTCCAACAAAGACAGATATTTTTTAGCCTCCGAGTGGCCATTATGGAGTGCCGTTTGCAGCCATCCCCATACCCACCAAATCCACTCATGCCTTTACTGTGCCTGAAGTTGGCTTGGACTTCACACCGAAGCCAGTTTATCACTTTTTCTCCTCGGACCACTCCCACTTGGTAGAGGGGCTTTCTTGTCACAAAAATCTCAGCTCCCCTCCTCAGTGCTCACCTCATGTTGGTCTTCCCCGAACCCCCGATAAGGTAGTCACAGGCCCTGAAGTTCTAGAGTGGTGTGTCTTTATGTTGTCCCTGGTCCCACGTCACAATGAACCTGTAGAACCTCTCCTAAGACGTCTGTGTCAGACCTCCTGGTGTCAGACCTGCCCAGACAGCTCTGAGGACTCTCCAGCCCCTGCAGTGCGCAATCCTAGCCTGGCTGCCCCTGACGCCACCTGCAGTGCTGGATCAACCACATGTTTCCTGACAACGTCCCCAACCCCCACACACCCAAAAAAGTTTTAAAGAGACTTGGGTTGGGCCTGGGAGGCCAGTCTACAGGTATCCCTCAGGCTGGGGTTATATCCAGGGACCATCTGACCTCAGAGTCACCTACCTCATAACAAAGGGTGGGAAGTGGTGGTCCAGTTCCTAGGTCTCCACACTTACATTTTGGCTTGCTTTCCCAACTGTGGCATCAGCCCTTCCCCCTCACACAACTCCGTCCAGCCTCCAGGACTCCAGCCCTCCGTGCCTTGGAGCCTTGGCTTGCAGTTCCCATGACCAGAACGCCTCCCTTCCTTGATTACAAGGTGAATCCCCATTCATCTTAGAACATCTGTCACCAGCCTCATCTCCCTTACTGCCTCTCCCAAACCCAGCCGGTGCTTCCCTCCGTTCGTTCGTCATTCATGCGAACGTTTATTGAGGGCCATTACACACCACACCGGGCTGGCGCTGTAATTACAAAGATAACCCGCCTACTCTGCCTTTGAGTCTCGTTGAGCAGGCAGACGTACAACACAGCAAGTAGGAAAACGTTTATTGTTTTGTGCGTTTCATCTTTTCTCCTTATAAAAATAATGCACACTAATTCTACAACACTACTGAAGTATAAAACGAGTCCCTTGATGTAACTATTACTAATACTTTCATACATAATTATCTAGGCTGTGTTCAGTATTTACAGTCAGGTGTCCACATATTATTGTGCTTGATTTACTTTGGACATCTGTGTACACATATTACACAGCTTCACCTCATCTTTGATGGCTACAGAGTGATGGACTCATCTCTGATAACTGAAGTTCAGCTTGTGTCCAGTTTGCATCAACCCTAGCAGTGTTATAGGAAAATCCTTCCCAAGTGCGCAAGCACCTCAGGAGGAAGACGTTCCAGAGGCAGAGTATCAAATGCACTACTGACAGATCAATTGACCCTCTCCTTGCAAGTGTCCAACAGCACCTTGAACAGATACAAAACAGTGTCACTTGCACATGAGATAAAGGCACTCAGGAGGGCCTTTTCAGGCTTGGATAGGCAGGAGTGGGCTGGCCTAGAAGGCGGTCCAAAGGGAGCAGAGTTTTCCAAACAGGTTGTGGAGTGGCGTTCTGGGCAAAGAGAGCTACAGATTCTGAGGATCGGTTGTGAAAATTCCCAGCAACGTCTGAAGGACTGGATGGGACTGGAGCAGGGATCACAGGCAAGTCACAACAGGTCCTGCATGCCCAGATGATACAGTCACAGGGACCCATGTGCTTCTTCCTAGGGCACTTAGCCCAGTGCACCTTGGCAGTGAACTGTCCTGCTGCTCTTGGGCCTCAGTCCTAGGACCTTTCCCAAGAAATCTCAAGAGACTGAAGATGTGAAGGCACTAATGGATGGAAGAAACTCCCAGAGGCTGGCAACTGACTGAAGAAGCATGCAATCCTGACAGCTTGGACTGGGTGCTGACTGCTCCCCACGAGCCAGGTAATCGCTTAACGCTATACATACAAGCTCATTTAATCCTGTTGGTGTGTCTTCGGTACAAATGGAAACAAGGCCAGCCTAGCAACATGAAGGAGGCGGGCAGAGATGCTCTTGGGCTAGCTAGTGGGGGGCACATGCCCGTCTCACTGAACCCTGCTCTGCTTGGCAGCAGGCGTGAAGGGGCTCCCTGTCTGCAGGTGTGCTCTGCAAAGACAAGGATGGCAGCAGCTAGCTTTGGACAGGTGCCCCAGTGCTCAGGGATTGTGGACTTGCAGGGCTGTGAGGCCTCCCCACCACCTGATCACAGTGATGCAAACATTGATTTGGGGCAGGCCACCCTGGCACCCTCCCTGACCCCTCTCCCACTTGTCTCCAACCCGTATATTACTATTTTTAAGATTTATTTTTAATGATTTGTTGTTGTTTGAGACAAGGTTTCTCTGTGTAGCCCTGGCTGTCCTAGAACTTGCTCTGTAGACCAGGCTAGCCTCGAACTTGCAGACATCTACCTGTCTCTGCCTCCTGAGTGCTGGGATTAAAGACATGTGTCACCACTGCCTGGTGATATTTATTTATTTTTAAGTGTGTGTGTGTGTGTGTGTGTGTGTGTGTGTGTGTGTGTGTGTGTGTTCACAGAGGCCAGAAGAGGGCATTGGATTCCCTGAAACTGGAGATAGAGGGATTGTAAGCTGTCCAGTGTAGGTGCTGGGAACCAAACTCCAGTCCTCTGCAAGAGCAGCATCTTTCCAGGCCTCCAACCCAGATGTTTAAGATGAGGAAAGGGGGAGCTATGGAAACACCTCAAAGTCTAGATGTCTGAGACCAACAAACCCTCCTGAGCCTGTGAACAGGTGTCTTCTGTGCTGTGTGAGGACACACTTTCACTTCCCAGTACAGCCTTGTCCTGAGTGAGCTCATGGGTCACTGGACAGGAAGTGCCTGTCACCTGGGCAGGGTAAAGGAGGAGTGGAGGCTGAGTAGGGAAGGAACACGACGCTTACCTTAGCTTCGAAGAAGTTCTTGGCACCTCTGACGCCCTCCAGGGCAACATCAATCTCAGAAAGCTTGGCCAATGCCAACAGCCCACTGTCCTCTTGCAGCTCGCCAGCAGCAGCCTTGTGAAAAATGAGCAGGAACTGCGGGAGGAAGAAGGACCGGAGGGTTACTGCTATCCACCATGACTCACCAACACAGCCTCGCCAACACAGCCTCACCAGCAAACACAGCCTCACCAACACAGCTTCACCAACACACAACCTCACCAACACAGCCACCATAATCCCTCCGGCCTGAGCAAATGGCATTCTTGCCAAGCACTTGGAAAGGGTGGGTTTTTAAAAAGATTTACTTTTTAATTATATGCACATGCGGGAGGATGTGCAAGTGTGGGTGCAGGTGTCCACAGACTTCAAAAGAGACTGTTAGAACCCCTGGAGCTGGGGTTATTGGAAGTTGTGAGCTGCCTGATATGGGTCCTGGGAACCAAATTTGAATCCTCTGCCAGAGCAGCAAGCACTCTTAGCCATCTCTCCTACCTGGAAAGGACGTTTATGTCTATGTATACGAGGAGAATTATTTTGTCCCTTACCAGATCATCAAAACAATAAAGGGGGCGGGCATTAAGGGCATAGCTCAGTGGTAAAGCAATGTGTAAGGACCTGAGTCCAATCCCAAGTACCAAATAAATTAACTGAATTAAATCTGTTCTCTCCCCCATCAGTAATGCCACTGGTGGGAATCTATCCCTCAAAAATCCACACAATAAGGCTGCAGAGGGCCGGGTGGTGGTGGTGCACACCTTTAATTCCAGCGCTCGGGAGGCAGAGGCAGAGGCAGGTGGATCTCTATGAGTTTGAGGCCAGCCTGGTCTACAGAGTGAGTTCCAGGACAGACTCCAAAGCTACACAGAGAAACCCTATCTCAAAATAATAATAATAATAATAATAGTAATAAAAATAATAATAATAAGGCTGCAGATTAGCCCTGTTGATAGAAAGCCCTGGGTTCAATCCTAGTATGTATTGTGTAAACATGATAGCATAGGTCTGCAATCCTAACGTTTATTTATTTGCTTGTATTTATTTCTTTGAGACAAGGTCTCACTATGTAGGCTTGGCTGGCCTAGAACTGGGTATCTATACACCAGGAAGGCCTCAACATCATAGAAATCTACCTGTTTGTCTGTCTCCAGAGTGCTGGAATTGAAGGCACATGCCTGGCTCTCATTCATTCATCCAGCCAGCCAGCCAGCCAGCCAGCCATTCTTCATTCAGTGTGCGTGCGTGTGTGCGTGTGCGTGCGTGTGCGTGTGTGTGTGTGTGTGTGTGTGTGTAGGAATGCACATTCCACGGCACAAATATGGAGGCCAGAGTCAGTTCTTGCCTTCCCCCTCATTGAGGCAAGGTCTGTCTTGTTTCTAGCTGGCCCTCCGACTTCCCACCAATTCTCCTGTCCCTACCTGCCATCTCCCTATAGGAGTGCTGGGATTACAGATGTGTGCTAACACACCCAGCTTTTTGCATGTGTTCCAGGGAGTAAACTTCAGTCGTCAGGCTCGTACAGCTAGCACAGCTGGAGCCTCTATCCACCAGCCATTTCCCTGTTCCTTGTATGCTATTTTTGAACTAAATAATTTAATTTTTTTTTTAGGGGTGTGTGAATGATCTTGAACTCAGAAAGATCCACCGGCCTCCGCCTTCCAAGTGCTGGGATCACAGACCTTTACCGCACACCCAGCTCCAACTTTATTATTATTATTATTGTTGTTGTTGTTGTTGTTGTATTTTTTAAAAAGCGTATATTACCGGGCGGTGGTGGCGCACGCCTTTAATACCAGCACTCGGGAGGCAGAGGCAGGCGGATCTCTGTGTGTTCGAGGTCTGCCTGGGCTACAGAGTGAGTTCCAGGAAAGGCGCAAAGCTATACAGAAAAACCTTGTCTCGGAAGAAAAAAAAAAAGTTCAAATATTTATTTATGTACTTATTGTGCATGTGTACCGTGGTACACATGTGGAGGCCAGAGGACTATTTACAGGAGTTGGTTCTCTTCTTAAACTATGTGAGTCCCTGAGACTAAACTCAGGTCTTCAGGCCGGGTCTTTTGAGCCATCTCGTTGCCCCCCCTCCCCGCCCCGCCTTTTTAATATCTCTTAGCTACCTCTATTTTTCTCCCGTGTTCTGTTTTTGCATGAGACTGCCTACCTTCCTTGCAGTTTCCTAAGCGATCTTCGTAGGCCTTAGTTTATCTTCAATGCGTTAGCTCTTGCTACTTGTCATTTCAGTATTTTATTTGTTTATACACATATGTGGAGGGCAGAGGATAACTTACAAGAGTCAGTTCTCACCTTCCACCATGTGGGTCCCTGGGATTGAACTCAGGTCAGCAGGTTGGACATCGAGTGTCTCTACCCACTGAGTCACCTCCCCAGTCCTGTTTGTTATTTTTGTTTGTTTGTTTTTGTTTTCTGAGACAGGATTCCTCTACATAGTCCCGGCTATCCTGGAACTCACTATGTAGACCAGGCTGCTCTCAAACCCATAGATCTACCTGCCTTGGCCTCCTGAGTGCTGGGATTAAAGGCAACGCCGCACCGGGCTCTGTTCACTAGTTTCTCAGATGAGAGGGTCCTGCTATGTTGCTGCTCTCAACTGATACTCCAACACTGGCCTCTGGAGTTAGTGGGACTGCAGGTGCGTGCCACCATTCCTGGCTTCCTACAGTATCTTTTGACTCGGAAAAGTTTTACATAAAATCTGCCAAATCCTTTTCTTTCCTCTTGCCAGAGAGAGGCTTAGGAAAACCTTCCCCAACACCAAGGTTACATAAACAGTCAGGTATGTTTCTGTCTAGTATTTTTATGGCTTTTTTTTTAACTTGTAAATATTTAATCTCTGAAATGTATTCTGTTCTATTGTGAGGGTAATCATTAACTTTATTTTCTTCTAAATAGTTACTCAGTAAGCCCTACATTTATAGTAATCCACCGTCTTCCTCCACATTCAAAATGTGTGATCAGAGCAAAGAAATCCTGGAGGAGAATTGTATCAGGGCCTCTACAGAATCACTTCTTAAATACCAGGCTTTCCTCTCCCTGACCCTCTCTCCCTGGGTCACTTTATAAATATTTAATTCCTCTCTTAAGTGTTCTTACAAAGCTAGCATAGGGGCTCACACACGTAACATCAGCAACAGGAGGCTGAGGCAGGCAGATTGCCAAGAGTTTCAGGCCAGCGTGGGCTATGGTATGAAACTCTAACCCAAAACAAAACAAAACCAAACAACAACAAAAACCTATGAATTACAAAAAAAAATCCCTTATTACATTTTATTCATTTTGTGTATGTGCACGCCGTGGTGTATATGGCGGTCAAAGGACAACTTGGTTGTTTCTCTTCTGCCATGTGTGTCCCCATGATTGAATTCAGGTTGTCAGGATTTGCCCGCACAAAAACCTACCACCTGGGGGGCGGTAATGGAGAATAGCTCCGTGGTTAAGAGGTCATATTGTACTTGCAGGGGACTCAGGTTCTTGCCCAGCACCCACACAGTGGCTCACAAACATCTATAATTCCAGTTCTAGGGGATTCAAGACCCTCTTCTGGCCTCCGTGGGCACTAGGCATGCACATGGTACACATACATCCATGCAGGCAAAACCTCTGTACACATAAATAAAATAAATAAATTTTAAAAATTACAGATTTTTCTAAGCACTATCCAATTTCTATGGACGCCACCATCCCCCATTTATAAACGGATGGGCCCAAACCACTGAAAGAGGTTTCTCCAGGTTTTCAGGTGCTACTGAAAGCATGTACAGAGGGAAAATATAGCCATCTTCCCTAAAGAATGCTTTTTCTGAAAGACAGTCAACAGCCTCAACGGGCTTTCCAAATCCCAACTCCAGGGTCTTAGCTCCCAAGGCTACAACTTCCTCTTTGCTAGGAATCCTGCTTTACGCTTGCACTTCTTACTCAGGCCTCACTCTGCGGTGGACACTGGTGATCACTAACCCAAGGGATGAAGGGAGGTGTGTGGAGACTTGTAGCTTCTCTGAGGTCCCTGAGGCTGTCCTGATGAATAGAAATGCCACACTCACCCGCCTGCAGCTTCCAACTCTCTCACTAGAGGCCGGCAAAGACTCAGTTTGCAGCAGGTTCTTAGAGCCAGCAAACTGGCTGGAGAGGAAGCAAGCCTGTTAATAGGAGGCCAGGCCCCCAGCAATGGAATGCAGGCCAGGAGGGTGGGGAGAGTAGGAACTGCCGCCTTCCTCTTGGTTCTCTCTTCTCTCGTGAAAGAGATGAAGACTTCAGCATTGCAAATGTGAGCTGTGGATGGAGTAAATGTCTGCCCCTCAGCACCTGACTCCTGTGATGCTTTGGTCCCTTAGTCCAAAAGTGTTAAGAGGTGGTAGCCGCAAGAAGGCAAATAGGCCACTGAGAGGGAGGATGCTTTTCTTAGGGGCTGTGTATTCCTGTTCTCTCACCATGACGATCTTTTGTCCATGCTTGCCCTGTGCTTTCCACCCTGACTTAAAGCTGCACACAGCCTCCACCAGGAGCTTTGCAGAGGCTGGTACCAGAGCTGCAGGCCAAGACAAACTTCTTTTCTTTCTAAATAATCCAAGCTGGGATGGTCTGTTATTACAAAAGAAGCCCAGCCAAACACCTAGCTGTCCTTAAAGTCCTTCATTTACTGGAGGTCTCCACAAGGACAGCTACCTTCTATAGCAACACTCCCCAGAGACTCGGGAAAGAGGGAACATTGTCCCAGCTCAGCATCCAGCGACTCTCCATTTCCCAAGACTCAGTTTTCTCACCTCTAAAATGGAGGCGGGGCTAGTGAGAAGGCTCAGAGTATTTGTCATCAAGACTGACAACCTAAGCTTGATCCCCAGGGCCCACATGATGGAAGTGGTCCTCTGACCTCCACAGGTGTGCCGTGGCATCCAAGTACTCCTTCCCTCAACACTAAGCAAATAAATAAATAAAACAAAATGTTTACAAAATGTAAGTGGAGGTGACTGTTCACATTCACGGAAGAGCTTTGTGAACCAGAAACATTTGTGAATCCCTTGGGCCTTTCCCAGCACTGTTTGCTCTGAGCCCTGAGGTCCAAGACATCCAGGATCAACAGTATTCCCCATCATAACCCAGAGGTCTCCTAACCCCAGCCAGCCAGAAAAGAAATGAAAAAGCAAATCCAGTTCAACCCGACGGCATGCAGCATACCCAGCACTCCCTTTCACCCGTTATCGTCGCTGCCTTGAGTGACAGTCCCCTTCTCTGTCCAACCTCGTTTGTTTTCCTATTTATAGTCCACAAAGACTGGCATGGTGTCGAGCTGGAAAAGGTCCCAGTGGTGGCTCTGAGGGGGAGGGGAGCAGAGGTAGAGAACAAAGGCCGAGGGCAGAGAGAGCTAGCACAGTTCAGAAGCTCTTTCAGTCACAAGCCCGTGGATGCCGTCCCAAGAGTGAGGGAATTTTTAACTTCAGGACTGTGGCTAGTGGTGTACAAATAACACTTCCCATGTTAGAGGGCTTCGTTTGTAAGAGACAGACGTAAATTTCTTTTTTAGGACAAAGGAGGTAACTCACTATAGAGAAAGGATGTGTCAAGAACCCAAGGACGGGCTGACAAGTAGGCTCAGCAGGCAAAGAGGCTTGGTGCCAGGACTGACGACCTGAGTTCAAGCCCCGGACTGACGTAGCGGAAGGGGAGAACTAACTTCTCCAAGTTGTCCTCTGCTCTTCACACATGCACGGAGGCACATATGTCCCATACAGTAAATAAGGTAAAAAGGGGGTAAAGCTAGGTGTGACGGTACAAGCCTGTAATCCCATCAGAGGCAAAAGGATCAGGAGTTCAAGGTCATCCTCAGCTACAATAGTGAGTTTGAGGCCAGCCTTCGCTATGTAAGACCCTGTCTTCAGGGATGGAAAGATGGCTCCAGCAGTTAACTGCATTAGTTGCTCTTGTAGAGGACCCAGGTTTGATTCTCAGTTCCAACATGGAGGCTCACGATCATTTGTAATCCCAGTTCCAGATCTGATGCTCTCTTCTGGCCTCCAAGGCACCAGACACACATGTGATATACAGATGTACATATAGACAAAACATTCATACACATAAAATCATTTATAAAAAATGTTTTTAAGACCCTGTCTTAACTCTCCCCATCCCTAAAATCACACACACACACACACACACACACACACACACACACACACACACACACACAGAGACAGAGAACCAATGGACTATGGTGATACTCGCCTATAATCTCCAGCACTAAGGAGGCTAAAATAGAAAGATTGCTATGTGTTCAGAGCCAGCCTGGGCTACATATTGAGTTCTAGGCTAGTCTAGACAACAGAGTGAGACTCTGACTCAAAAAACCAAAGAGAACTCCACGGTGGCCAGGCGTGTGGTACAAGCCTACCTGTTCAGCACTTGGGGGGCTAAAGCAGAAGAATCCCATGTCTGAAGCCAGCCTGGGATGGATTCTGCTTCCAGGAAAGTTGAACTTTCTCAAGAGACACACACTGTTCTGACAGCCAGGGCCCAGGTGGCTTCTGCCGTGGGTAGACACAGCAAAGCAAACCACAGAGCAGGGTGAAGCTTGTGGGGGGTCTAGATGGTCACATGTCCTCACACTTCCAAGCCCACAGACCTAGGACAATCTAGAGACGCGGCCAAGACAGGGCTTGGCGCTCCCAAAGAAAGGACTGACGTGAATGGCGGTGGAGCTGCTTACAGGGGCCGAGAGCCGACAAACCGCTTTGGAGCTCTCCAAACCTCACATGTCCACCTCTGTGAGAAATGGCCACACCAGAAGCTAACCAAACGATGGCCACGTAGCTTCGACTCAGTTTGATCACCTGTGGTGGCCTCTGAATGAAACAGGAGAGAGGAAGCTGGAGAGATGGCCCAGTGGTTAAGGGGACTGCTCCCAAGGGCCTGGCTGATTCAGAACCTACAACAGGAAAACAGAAATGTCTAATTCTATCATCTTGACATTAGGAGGCTGTCACAAGTTATGTGACATCGTGTCCAACTAAAACATCAAAAAACCTTCCAGTAAAACCCATACACACCCCCAAAAATTATGTAAGAAGTCGGACAAAGTGGCTCATAGGCAGAAACTTATAGCAATCCTCCCGCCTCAGCCTTCAAGTACTGGGATTATAGACATAACCTACCATGAAAGGTTTTTTTTTTTTTTTTTGAGACAGGGTCTCATGTAATTCACTATGTAGCTGAGGCTAGCCCTCAACTCATGATCAGTCTCTAGCTCCTGAGTGCTGGGATTATAGGAACGTGCCACCCACACAGTTTATAAAGGATGTGTTTAAAGCTGAGTTGATGATTAAATATCCATTCAAAGAGCATTCTCAGAGGCAAACCCATTTGCGTTCGGGGGCTGTGGACTGGGGGTCTTTTCAGGCTCAGCAGGTCAGAGGTACCTCCCGGAAGCTGAGCTTGCCATCGAAGTCCTCATCCACCTCTTTGATCATACTCTTCAGGCCCAGGTGGGTCTGGGGAGCCCCCAGTTTCTCCATCATGAGCTTCAGCTCCATTAGGTCGATAAAGCCATCCCTTCCGGCATCATACCTGCAGGGTCAGAGGAGGAAAGGTCAGGACAAAAGTAGTTTCCCAGCTGTGTAACCCTTGGTTTTATCTACTGAAGAGTAACTGCCTCCTGCTTTGCAAGGCTTTTCAGGCCACTTCACCACAAGTGACCCCTCAGGCTACCTCATCAGGAGGGAACCCCCCCCACCACCACCACCAAGGCCACCTTATCAGAAGGACCCCTCAGGCTACCTCATCAGAAGAGACTCCTCTTTTAGCAAAAAATTTGTCTTTGTGCTTTGCACTCTCAAAATGTTGTTCATGTCTTTTATTCCCTTCATGGCCTTCATTTTCAGTCAACCAGCACAGATCCAACACCTCCAAATGTTGGACTCTGGGTGTGGGGCGTGCCCTGAAACTCACCAAATGCTACACCTAGTGACAGACCTTCCTAGTGGTCACCATCCTGGAGTCTCTGCCACACCCATTCCTGGCAACCCCCTCTCTCTCCTGCTAGTCTTGTGTCTTTGAAAGCTGCCTTCCACCCAAAGTGTGGCTGTGAAGTGGATGTGGTCTCGCCTCAGGCTCTGTGCTTCTACTTCCGGGTCATTTGTCTCCACGCCTGAGTAGTCACAGCTCTGTGGGTGGCTGCCCTCCCACTGGGGCCAGCTCCTCTCCTGGCTGTCACTCTAGCCATACACCCCTGCCTGGAAATAAGACCAGCTTCATGAAGTAAGAGGTCTACCTTGACCCTTTCTCCTTGAGCCAGCCATCTTCAGGTACCTACTCTGCACTTCCTCCCAGCCACTTCCTACCCATAGGGCCTCCCAGGACTTCCCAAGGGCTCCTTGGCTCCCTTCCCAGTGAGTCCTTCTTATACTTCCTGCTTCTTCGTACTTCCCAGAAACCCTTTGTTGCTCAGGTCTGAACATCTTGCTTTAAAGAACAAACAAGAAAGTGACAGCACCCTGGTGTTAGAGGCAGACAGATCTCTGTGAGCTCCAGGCCAGCCTGTTCTAAGTAGTGAATTCCAGGCCCATAAAGAGAAACCCCATCTCAATAAAATAAAATAAAAAGAACAAATAAGAGGCTTAGGATGAAGCTCAATGAAAGAACACTTGCTTAGCATCAGGCAGGAAGCCCCGGGTTCCATTCCCCAGCATCACATACACAGAAACAAGAATGAATCAGTTAGGATGGTAGAGGAAGGGGGAGTGCACGCCTTTAATCCCGGCACTTGGAAGGCAGAGGCAGGAGGGTCTCTGTGAGTTTGAAGCCAGCCTGGTCTACAGAGTGAGTTCCAGGACAGCCAGGGCTACACAGAGAAACCCTGTCTCAAAAAGAGAATGAATCAGTCAGGTCTCCACAGTCAAGAGCTGGGAAGCACCCAAGAGTCCAGAGGCAGATGGGCTGATAACACAATGGGCTCACCCACACAGTGCAGTATAGAAGAGTTACAGAATGGAATATTCTTTAGCAATAAAAGGAAGAGAACTGTGATGTGTGGCGCAGCACAGGTGACCCTCAGGGATGCCACAATAAGTGAATTAAGTCAGTCACAAAAGGACAATAGTCAAACTCATATAGACAGAGGTTGAAGGGTGTTTTCTGGGGTCGGAGGGATGGCTTCACGGGTAAAGGTTCAGTCTGGGACAAGGGTCAGGTCACTGGTGCAATCCTGCGTACATGCTGAAGGCCCCTCAACTGTGTTCACTTAAATGGTTAAAATGGTGATTTTATTTCCTTTGCATTTTTATTAATTTTAATTATGTGCATGTATGTGAAATCTGGGTGTGGGTATGTGCCCATGAGTGCAGGTGCCCACAGAAGCCAGAGGCTTCAGATCGCCCTGAGATGGAGTTACAGGAGGTTGTGAACTACCCGATGAGAGTGCTAGGAACTAAATTTGGGTCCTCTATAAGAGCAGCGCTCACTCTTAACCACAGAACCATCCACCGGTCCACTCCCCACTCCCCTGTGTATATGTGTGTGTGTGTTTAGGCAGGGCTCCACTCTGTAGCTCAGACCAGCCTCAAATTCACTCTGAACCTCCCAAGAGATGGATTGCAGTTGTGTGCAACTATACCAGTTTGAAGTGGTCATTTTTTTGTTATGCACATTTTACCATATTTAAAAAAATTATATTCAGTCTTTTCTACTATCCATCTGCCCCCACCCCCATAATGAAAAAGCATCTCTGTTGAGAACCACCACCATTCACCAAGAAATGTAGCCTGTGGGCAACTGGAAATCTAACTGTGGGTAGTGGTATTTAAAGCTCACATTGTCATGCTGGAAGGGGCCAGGACTCCTGGACACACTGACACACCACATTCTAGCCACAGGGGCTGATTCATGCTGTTCTGCTCATTGCAAACACAAGCACCACTCCCTCCTCTGTGGCCTTCCGGCTCCCCGATGGCATCCATTGTATGTCCTTTCCTGGTGCCAGAATTCACCGCCCTCTCCTGTTAGCTGTTTCTTCCTCAAGCCCTCTGAGCTCCCACTGGGCACAACCTTGTTGCTGGAGACCTACTCTACGAAGTATACAGGAAAGATCTCTGTGTGACTAGTGATGACCTCTGAGAATCCCGAAATATGGGTGCCCCATGTCTGGAAATTAACAGGGTGCCTCCAGGTTTCCAGATGGGCCAGTCCAGGACCCCAAGACACAAAAGGATGATGTATGATCACTTAATAATACAATACCAAACATCCAGGAAGCTGAGGCAGGACTATCTCAGTGAGTTTAAGGCCAACCTGGGCTACATAGCTTGAGACCCTATCTCAAAACAAGCAAACAATGATTTCCATGGGTTTGCCAAAACTGACTCAATGTAGACCTCATTTACCTACTTTTTTTTCTGAAAAATCAAAGCTCTAGGGCTAGGAATGCAAGTAACTTGGTAGGTGGTACAGCCCTTGTCTGCAGCCCTTGTGTGAGGTTTCAAATGACTCTCCCAGAGTCATGAAAATAGATGTTTGAGCTATTTCTCTTTTTTGAATCTCACAAATGATGCCACTTTGGGAGTGGAGATGTGGCACAGCGGTTAAGAGCATGTATTATTCTTACAGGGGATCCAAGTTCCCAGCACCCACATCAGAAAGCCTACATCCACCTCTAACTGGAGTTCCAAGGGATCTGACACCTGCTTCTGGCCACTGTGGTTATGAGTGCACACATAGTACACACACACACATACAAATGAATAAAAATAAAACTTAAAAGCATACATCTTAGAAAGGAAACTCTTCAGAAGTCTAACCTACTTTAAAAGAGATGATGCCATACTGAAGACACAATACATCTGACTCCTAGAACCTGGGAAAACAAGCTGTCATTAAGTCAGAAGCTTCATCTCTGTTGGCTGCAGACACTAACGGGACAAGAGGAATCATCATTCTTAACAAATGTGAACCTCTGAGCTGAAACAAGACCCATTGGTGCAGCAGTGGCCCAAATGTATGGGAGTGACCAACCACTTTTTCACTGGACTCCAGGCCGATTCCACAAGTTGAAACCACCCACACCTAGCACCATTACTCAGGCCGAGAACCTGTGGTTGGACAGGCCGTGGGCCTTAGGGGAGAACTTGCTACTATCACTCTGCTAAATGTACATAATATTAAACTGACTCCTAGTGACTTATTGTTATACCCATAGACTAGTGTATCAGGAGCTCTTATCAGAGAAGCTTCTTTTTGCAATAGATGGTGGTTAACACAGAGACCTACAACTGATCAAGGAGCAGAGAATAAGACTACAGAATGCTCAGTCCTAAATGGGACAGCTATATCACATCCCCTCCTCCCAAGGCTAAAGGATCATGATGGAAGAGGGGGCAGAAAGGTTTTTTTAAGAGTCCAATGTAATGGCTGACAGCAGGGAAGCTGCACATGGGAACTAAGAGTATTTTAAACATCATGCACAAGGCCTATGCAGACTCAGGCTAGATAAAATTCTAGCATGGAGGGGAGAGATGAAGTACCAGCCCTAGCTAAGAAGTATTGGCAGTTGATATTTCACACACACACACACACACACACACACACACACACACACAGAGAGAGAGAGAGAGAGAGAGAGAGAGAGAGAGAGAGAGAGAGAGAGAGAGATTGTTTTCTTTAAGGTTGTGACCGCTGGTTGGTAGACCAGCCTCCAATGAAAGTCACATATCCAAGACCAAGAGCATGTGGCAGTATAAACTGTATTTGTATTTGATGGGTGTCTTAGTTAGGGTTTCTATTGCTGTGAAGAGACACCATGAGCATGGACAACTCATATTTAGCTGGGGCTGCCTTGCAGTTCAGAGGTTTAGTCCATTGTTGTCACGGTGAGAAGCATGGCAATGTGCAGGCAGACATGGTGCTGGAGAAGGAGCTAAGAGTTCCACATCTTGATCCACAGGCAGCAGGAAAAGAACTGGCTTGAGCTTCTAAGACCTCAAAGCCCACCCCCTAGTGACATGACACACTTCCTCCTACAAAGCCACACCTCCTCCTAACAGTGCCACTTCCTATGGACCAAGTATTTATAGACATGAGTCTATGGGGGCCATTCCTATTCAAACCACCACAGCTGCCTAAAAAAAGACACAAAGTTGGGTGGGTAGGGGAGTAGAGGTGGATCTGGAAGAAGTTAGGGGAGGGAGTAAATATTATCAAAATGCATTGTACTAA
>CABHPQ010170846.1:0-12115 GCA_902168405.1 Peromyscus aztecus
CCCCCCCCCATGCCCTAGTAGAACTAGCACTTTCAGAGACCAGCACATACAGTACCAGAAGCAGAATAAAGTGAATACTCTCAGTCCTCCTTCCCTGAGACAAAGCAACTTCAGAGATAGGGATATAATGTCAAATTGGCTACATCTGTCTACAGAATGTGCATATTTAGACACACACAGCTCCTTGAGGGTGTAGAAGAGAAAGTGCAGAACACTTAACCAATGGTACACTATATAGAAATGGTCCAGAGTATTAATTAATTACAGAGCACTATTGCTTCACAACGTTCAATGAAAGCTGTTGATGAGGGTTCCAAAGGATACACAATAAAGAAAAATAGGAAGTGGTGGTGCAGACACATAAATTAGAGCATGCTTGTGCCCCAAACCTTAATGAAAAACAGTCCAACTGTAAAGGAAATCCAGCAGTGGTCCTAAAAGGAGTCAATTAAGCATGTCCCTTCCACTATCTCCTCCATAAACTATCTACTAGCAAGTTATTTCAGAAGGAACACTGTCTAGACAAGGCTGGCTTGGGTTGTTCGTCAAGCTAGAACCTGCAGTGCCTTTTGGCAGGAAGATTTATCTCCACTCCAGGGAAAGACAGGAACCAATCACACTGCAGAAGCATTGTGTGGTAGAAATTAACAACAGCTACAATTTGTTTACTGAGTCCAAGTTCACAAATTAGAGAGCCAAAAAGCTTAAAGTGATTATGTAATTTATAAAATAAATCAAGACTCCTTAAAGATAGTCTAGATTATAAACCAGATTGGCTTGACCCCAAAATCTGTGCTCTCTGTGCCTTAACTTGGTCACAAATCCTGTCCTGATCACTTGCTAGGTGGACACTAGCAATAGGACCCATCTTGATGGATAAAGATCATGAGAGATAGGCAGATGGCTAGTACCCTCTATCTAAAGGTTTAGTGGGAACATTTTCTAGCCTAGGAGAGCAACAAGAGTCAAGCAAGAGGGTGGTGCTAAGGGCCAACGGGGACTTGGGAATGACAAGATTGCAGCTGTCCTAATCCCAATCTGACTTTTCCTGGACACTTGATGGTGATTGATGGAAAGAGAGTCAAGGCATAGAATTGCTGAGTCCTATGATTGAAGAGTGTGGTTACCTGAGGGCCACTCCTATACTTTTCTCTTACAGCAAGGATTTGGTAACTAAGCAGGACTATTCATGAACCAAACTATAGAAAGAACAAGATAAACAAACCAGACATTGAATAAATTTGTAACAGTGAATTGTTTTGATTTCCTAACCCAGTTTGGAAAACCGTAGTAATAAAGATGATCCCAAGGCATAGAATAGTAAATGACTAATTTTTATAAACTAATCTGATGTTAGTTATACAACATATCGCTGCAAATGCTGGGATTTTAGGGGGCTGGCTTATGGCAGTAATAATTTGTGATTGGTTGGTTTATTTTCTATCACTGCGGGTTGACTGGGCTGAACTGAAGAGTCACCCTGAGCAATATGATGTTGCTGAGGTCCTCACATGCCTAGGCAGCTCAGTCAGGGCTGGGGCAGCCAAATGGCTATTTGTCCTCTAAGCTTTCTCCTTTGTCATCTCTCCTTACTGTAAGTTGAAGCCCACTGTTAGGACCATACCAGTCAGGAAAACTCAGGCATTGACGAACTTGTCCTGATGGATGAAATAAGAGCTTCCATTTTCTCTTTCTCTTAGAGTTTCTCATTAACCCATCTACCTACAAAATATGACTATCTGCACTCTTGTGATTTGTTATAATTAAGAGGCTTTTACAAATGAAATGAAATGAAATGAAATAGCTCTCTGGTCTTGTCTCATCTCCCAGTTAATGCTCTAAAACATAGACAATGTCTCCACCAGATCCAGCAGCAGCTTCCAGGAGCACATGGAGCCATATTTCTGGAGCCATCACTCTCCACCTAAACAAAACATTTAGAGAGCATTGGCATGCACATTATATCACAGTAGGACAGGGTACATTAGATATTCATGAGCTGAGTGTGTTTCCATCATGAGTTTAAACGGGAAAATAAATAGTATAATAAGATATTCAAAAGGCACATCTTCAGGGATAGCCACCACTAAGTTGCTAGATGATCTTGAACACATCTTTTGACCCGGCCAAGACTCGCTACCTATTGTAAACTGTGCCCTGAGCCAGAAAAATATACTTCATATATCAAAGTCTCAAGAACTAGAATGATGATATTTAAGATGAAGTTTTGGGAAATAATTATAATTAACCACAGTCTTGAGGTGCTCATGAGGATATCAGTGGCCACATAAAAAGAGGAGGATCTCTCTCCTTGCCATGTGAAGATTCAGCAAGTAGGCAGTCTTTTCTAAGCCAGCAAAAGGACCCTCAACAGAAACTGAGTTAGCAGCATGTTGACACTGGACATCAAAGCTTCTAGACCCACAAAAAATAAATGTCTACTGCATAAATTGCCCAGTGTATACTGTTACTACAGCTGAGCACACTACTTAAACCCAAAATGAGGCATTGTTGTCAATCCCTAAAATCTGCTCTGACTATAATTACATTTTATTATTTCTCCTATAAAATTATATTAGCAAGTAAATATTACCTGAGCACTGTTAAAGGATTCACTCAAAGAAAGTTCATGTGTCACCTAGACAGTAAAAGTATCTTCCTATCCAAAACATGATGTTGCAAATAAATACAGTGAATAATACTGATACCCAAAGTATATGAAGAATCTCTAAAGTTTAAGAAAATATGAATCCTCTTAAAACATATGCCAAAGCCCCTAACTGACACCTCACCAACTATCCATATGGCAAACAAGCAGAAGAAAAGATTTTCGGGAGATGGAGAGATGACTCAGCTGCTAAAGATCCTGCCACACTAGCATGAGAATCAGGGTTTTGATCCCCAGTACCCACATAAAACCTGGTATGGTAGTGCACACCTGTAACCCTCGTGTAGGAATAGGCTGAGACAGGCAGATCCCAGTGCCATGCTGACCAGCCAGTCTAAGATAGTGGTAAGCTCTAGGTTTAGCAAGAGACTTTATCAAACTGGAAAATAAGAGGAAGATATATGATGCCAACCTTTGGCCTCTACGTATACCTATGTACATTCACCCATATGTACATGTAAACAAAATTTGCATAAATATAAATACCACATACATACACGCAAAGTTTTTATAAAAGAAAAAAGATGTTCAATATCATACATCATCAAGGAAATGCAAGCTAAACAACAATGGATAGCACATTCAGCTAAGAGAATAACCAAAATCTATAACACTAATCACATCCAATATTGACAAGGGCATTGGACAAAGAAATTATTATTCAGTGCTATTGGGACTGTTAAATGCTGTAACCACTTCTGAAAACTGTTTAGAAGCTTCTAACAAAGTCAAACACATTCTTATCACAAAAATCTATCACTCTTTGGAATTTATGGAAAGGATTTGAAGTATTATTTCCTCACAAAAAAAACGTTGCACTAGTGAATGTACAGTTGTTGTATTCATAATTGGCAGAACTTAAAAGCATCCAAGACTCTCTTCCATCAATGAGTAAATATAAACTGTGGCCCACCCAGACAACGGAATATTATTCAATACTGAAAAAGGATCGAGCCACCAAGCCATGAAAAGACATAGGAGAAAAAAAAATTGATATATGGAAAACTTCCGACTTTTTCTGTCGACTTTACTTGAAATCTACTACTGTTTAAAAAAAAGTTTCTTTTTTTGTTATTAAATTTTTTCATTTATTTTACATACCAACCACAGTTTCCCCTCCCTCCTCTCCTCCATTCCCTTCCCCCACCTCCCATCTACACCCCCATCCACTCCTCCATCTCTGTTCAGAAAGGGGAAGACCTCTCATGGGAGTCAACAAAGCATGGCACATCAGGTTGAGGCAGGACCAAGCTCCTTCCCCTGCATCAAGGCTGGGCAAAGTAATCCAGCATAAGTAACAGGTTCCCAAAAGCCAGCTAAGTGTGCCAAGGACAGGTCCTAATCCTACTGCTAGGAGCCCCACAAACAGACCAAGCTACACAACTGTCACACACACATGCAGAGGGCCTAGGTTGGTCCCATGCAGGCTCCCTAGCAGTAGGTCCAGAGTCCATGAGCTCCCACAAGCTCAGTTCAGTTGTCTCTATGGGTTCCCTCATCATGACCTTGACCCCCTGGCTCATACAATTCCTCCCCTGTCTCTTCAACAGGACACCCGAAGTTGTGCCCGGTAGATCTCTGTATCTGCTTCCATCAGTTACTGGATGAAGGCTCTCTGATGATGATTAAGTTAGTCACCAATCTGATTACAGGACAAGGCCAGTTCAGGCACCCTCTCCACTATTGCTAGGACTCTTAGCTGGGGTCATCCTTGTGGATTCCTAGGAGTTTCCCTGGCACCACGTTTCTCCCTAACGCCAAAATGCCCCACCATCAAGACATCTCTTTCATTACTCCGTCCCATCCCCAACCCACCCAACCTGATCCCTCATGTTACCATTCCTTTCATGCCCCCTCTCCATCCTCAGTTTACCCAGGAGATCTCTTCTATTTCCCCTTCCCAGGGAAATCTATGTGTCCCTCTTTGGGCCCCCCTTGTTAGCTAGCCTCTCTGGGGCTGTGGATTGTAGCCTAGTTGTCCTTTACTTTACAGCTAATATCCACTTATAAGTGAGTACATACCATGTTTGTCTTTCTGGGTCTGGGTAACCTCACTCAGGATGATTTTTTTTTCTAGTTTCAGCCCCTTGCCTGCAAATTTCATGATGTCATTATTTGTTTAACCACTGAGTAATACTCCATTGTGTAAGTGTACAACTTCTCTTCATCCGTTCTTTGGTTGAACAGTTTCTTTTGAAAGCTAAAATTTTAGTTTTAATAAAAAGCCTTTCAGGGTGTATGTGAGCCTATCTCTATGTTAGTATACAATTTGGAAAGGATGTCAAGTCTCATGCTTAGAGAATAGAAACTGTGCCAACCAAAAAGCTGAGCAAAGACTGAGGGAAATGTCTGTGTCTTTTTCACAGCTTCACTAGTAAAATTAAGGTTTTTGTGTTCCAGAAACTGAGAAGGTGGAAAAGGGTATTATCGAACAATTTTTCCTGTCTACGCTTCTTTTTAAACAACAAAATCTCCATCAGAATATAGCAGAAAAATCAAACGCAAGTCCAAGTTGGGGATTTCAGAGTTAATGCAGAAAGAATTGACTCTGGAACCCACTAATGCCAAAATTGTAGCAGGGAATCAGAGAGACGGGAACTGGTGATGATTGATTGAAGTTTCCTTTTTTACCTTTTCCATGTAAAACCATGTTTCTGGTGTGAAAAAGTCAGTTTTCCAAATTACAACATCAGCAGCAAGTCCCAAAGAGATCATCAAAATACAGATTCTCTTCTAGGTCTGTCCAAATTGTTCCCTGGGGTGTCAATATAGTCTGGTATCCTGAGGGGATATTATGCAATAAAGTACATAAATAAAATTAACTTGCGTTATTCACATAGAAGGACCGTGTGTTTATTTACTGTGAAAGATTGTCAGCTAAAGACTCATAAATCATAAGATGAAGATGAACTCTGAAACTGTGCATTTTCAATCCCCTGGCCTTCTCAGACACAGGCTTTTTAATGGTTTTCCACTTGGGCATAAAGTAATTAGTGGGTCTAGCCTGAACAAAATAGGGAAAAATGCAGAAATAGTACAGAATGGTTGAGATGATTCTCAGCATAATTATCTTGATTGATTCATGTGTAGTTTTTCACATAGCTAATGTGCAAAGAAAATAATAAGGACGAGGTAAAGGTCCTCTGTCAACTGTCTCAGAATTCTGCATTAAACTGGATGTTACACATACTGCTATGAATGCATGAGCCATCTTCTCTGCCTTCATTGAGCTCTAAGTGGAAGGCAAGAGGAACTTTTACATAATTTAAATGTAAAGGAGAATATGCAGAATTTTATTGCTCCCAGATTTGTCTGATGTGAGCAAAAGATAGTCTTTCTCACAGTTTTATGGACTATGAAAAAGGACACAGTAGAAGCTTTTAAAATACATCTAAAATATTTGGATGTATATGATCTATATGAAACAAGTGAGTAGGCAAGTGAACATTCTTTGCATTTTCTAATTCTAATATTTGTAATCTTATAGAGACCAAAAATCTTGATTTTTTAATTCTTGGTTTGTTTGTTTGTTTGTTTGTTTTTTTAAGTAATCAGCCTTAAGTTCATCTAAATATGGCCCATTCGTTATTCTCCATGAATTGTACATATGAGACCATCCAGCACTATGCTGGAATTTACCAACTGTCCCAAATGATTGGCCGAATGAAACAAAGCATGAGTCAATTGAGCAGCAAATTTTTTAAATGGGACCGAAACTTAGAAGCACCTAACTTACAACTTTGGTAGGGTCAAGACAAATTCCATACAGTCTTCATTCTTCTCAGTGTGTGTGTGTGTGTGTGTGTGTGTGTGTGTGTGTGAAAGAGGGGGGGGAGATCCACTTATAGGATGTTGTGTGAATGCATGGATTTGCCTCTACTGGAATTCCTGATTTCAGCTCCATTTATGGTCACTGCTTCATCACAGTATAATTCAAAAAAGCTTTTGTGATTTCCTCAGCTGGTCTATTAAGCCTCCAAACATCTCCCAAAGTCTTGGCTTTTTAGTAAGGCCTCCCATAAGTTCATTTACAATTTAGGTAAAAATGTCCTGTGTCATGTAAAGTCTTCTCTGCAAATGTGGTAATTTCTGAAAATTCATTAAATCTCATTCCCACTCTATTTATTATAGAAATCTCTGGGGGTGGGAGGGATGGGAGGGAATACAGGAGACAGCTAAAACAAAGGGCCATTTGAGGGGTTGTATGGAAGCCTACTCTAGTAGACACTTCTCAACATATATACAGATATGAAACTCTAAATGGAATCACTAAATAACAGGGGGAGACAAGGCCCCACCTGGACATCTCTTGCCACCAAATGAAATGTCCTGTGTCAGGAATTGAATACATCTAATTGAATTGGTCTAAGAGCCCCACAGAAACTCCCCCCAAAGCACCCAGGCTATTGCCAAGGCTATTGATTGCTCTCTACGAACTTGTGGTAAGGCCTTAGTGCTATATTAACCATGGAGAAGTCAAGCTTTCAGCCCTACTGACTAGTGTTCATGGTACTAAAAGGTACTCTGCATGCTACCAGAAGAGGGGAAATAGCAACCTAGCTATTGATCTACAAAGGTGACTGTATGCAAGGTAAGCTGGTGCAGTAGCAACACAAAAGCTGTGGGAGTAACCAACCTTTATCTGATTGGATTTAAGGCCCACTCCATGAGATTGTACTCACACTTGACTCTGCTCAGATAGCCAAGTACCTGAGACTAGAAAGGCCATGCACCCATTGGAAAACCAATACTATTGTTCTGTAAAAGAAGGTAGCAATAAAATGATTCCTAAGAACATTCTGCTACACTCATAGATCAGTACCTTGTTCAGTCATCATCCAAGAAGCTTCCTCCTGTAGCAGAAAGGAACAAATACAGAGACCCAGAACTGGACAATGTACAGAGAGAGACCTTAGAACACTCAGCCCTAAATGGATGTCTCCATCAATTCCCTCCCTTCAGGGCTCACTCAAGAAACTCTGCAGAGAGGAGCAGAAAGACTGTAAGAGTCAGCAGGGATGAAAGACATCACGGAAACATGGCCTTCTAAACACAACAGGGCGACGCACATAGGAAATCACAAAGGTTGGCAGTATGTCTGTCACAGGGCCTGCACAGGGTTAAGCCAGATGGGGTCCCAGCACTAAGAGGAGAAGTGAACACAAGCCCCCATCCTTAACCCAAGAAGTATCTCCAACTGGAAACCACTCCCAAGGGTTTACTCCAACAGAGTCTCACTGGGTACAAACCGCACTTAAGGGCAGGTTCCAGGCCCAGCAGCAGATGGCAAACCCAATGAACCCAACATTGTCTTTGTATGTTTGTTTGTCTAGTTTTGTTTTCTTGGTTTGTTTGTTTGCTTGTTTGCTTTTTGTTTTTTGTTTGTTTGTTTGTTTGTTTGTTTTTTCCCCGAGACAGGGTTTCTCTGTGTAGTTTTGGTACCTGTCCTGGATCTCTCTCTGTAGACCAGGCTGGCCTTGAACTCACAGAGATCTGCCTGGCTCTGCCTCCCGAGTGCTGGGATTAAAGGCGTGTGCCACCACAGCCCCGGCTAGTTGTTTGTTTGCTTGTTTGTTTGTTTGTTTGTTTAACCTTACATAATCTTTTGCTTATATATTATGGTTTCTGGTTTTGTGTATTGTGTGTGTGTGTGTGTGTGTGTGTGTGTGTGTGTGTGTGTGTGTGTGTCTGCACCTATCTGTGTTTCATGCTCTTTTTCTTTGGCTCTTTCCTTTTCCTGTTTGCTTTGTCTTATTCTGGTTTGTTTGTTTTTATTTTATCTTTTTTTCTAGAGGCCTGTTTGTTTCCTAATGAGAGAGCAAGAAAAAGTGTAGGTTTGGGTGGTGGGAAGATGCAGAGGATCTTGGAGGAGTTGGGAAAGTGGGATCAGAATACATTGTATGAAAAAAATAAATTTTTTTTAAAAAAAAAAAAAGAAAGAATAGAAATCTTGCCTGATAGCATCCTCTATAATGACCTTGTTACCTCTTGCCCACACTAAAGCAGGCTGTCCTTATCTGAACACTGATAGCAGGGCCTCACACCCCAGCCTTTACCACACACTGTACTGAAGGCTCTTCCATGCTGGTCTGCTCACTCACACTGTAAGCTTCTATAGAATAGAGTCGAGTGTAGTCACATCCAACACCACGGTCAACAAATAAGTAACTGAAATGACCTGACAGCAACATTCTTAGGAGGCAACACCTAGTAATTTCAGTTTCTGCAAGTGGTGAAGAGGTGACACAATAATCCCAAAGATGTGAGCTCTACTGCTGCCCCGACCATGGCTTTTAGGTCTGTAGGATGAAAAACTAAGGTAACGTGAAAGACTTGGCCAAATCCTTAAGACTGAAAGGTTGTAGGAAGCACTGCTTGTAGGAAGCACTCCTTGTAGCCCAATGAGTTGTGAACATGTCAGGTTTTCATGCTCCATCTGCTGGCTAAATGGTAGAAAAACCTAGATGCCTGTTTGAAATGGCCAAGTAAAGGTCTTAGATAGCAACAAGTGTGACCATTGAAGTAAAGAATTGAAAAAAAAAATTATCTGTAAGGAGATAAATCATCTAAAAGACAGAAGAATGAGAAATAAAAATGGATATTGACAACAGGGGCCAACAGCATGCATGGCTCAGAAGGTAAAGGCACCAATTGCCAAGCCTGACAACCTGAGTTTGATCCTCAGGTTGGAAGGAAAAATCCAACTCCCTAAGTTTTCCCCTTATCTCCACACACGCTATGGTACATGTGTACCTACACACATATACACACAAAATAAAGAAATTTAATCTTTTTTGTAAGCTATTGCAAGTGCTTTACTGTAGTGGAATAGCATAACATCCATTTTGGACATGCATGCATGAATACCATGGAAACCAGCTCCAATTACCCCCACCTGCCAATGTCTATATACACCCTCCCATGTACCCTAGGGTTGGTTTCTCCAACCTTATGGTATACCATAAGGTCATGTATCACTTCTTAGACTGGAGTACAAAAACTGAGGCTTTTGTTTAAGGTACTGTCTCTGTCTCTGTCTCTGTCTCTGTCTCTGTCTCTGTCTCTGTCTCTCTCTCTCTCTCTCTCTCTCTCTCTCTCTCTCTCTCTCTCTCTGTGCTCTGAGAGAGACCACTCCCCTGTGGTCCTATCACGGCATAAGAATATTCAGCCTAGCCGGGCGGTGGTGGCGCACGCCTTTAATCCCAGCACTCAGGAGGCAGAGCCAGGCGGATCTCTGTGAGTTCAAGGCCAGCCTGGTCTACAGAGTGAGAACAAGGACAGGTACCAAAACTACACAGAGAAACCTTGTCTTGAAAAATCGGAAAAAAAAAAAATATTCAGGCAGCCTAACAGACAGGTCTTGGAAGAAAACTTTGCTCCAGTCAAGTCTTCAAAGTACAGCCTGCAGCACTGAGTAGACCCATGCCAGAAAAGCAGACCAACAACTCTCATGAAATAAGCTGCAACCACTTTTAATTCCTGACACACAGAAACAGTAAAATATTCAACGCTTGCTCTTTTCAGCTGTTAGAACTTGGCATTATTTGCTATACAGCATAAACAGCTAACACACCTGCATATATACACATCCTTCTTGGATGTGTTCAAATATCTGTCAAGCACCTGTGTACTCGGCAAATCCAGAAGGACTTTGTATCTACACTGCACATATCCACCTTGACTATTTTTTAGTCACTGGTGTTTTCATGCATTACCTTTTCCCTGATACACACACCTCACTGGAATAAAAGACCAAAAGCGGGGCTAGGGAAATGGCTCAGCCATTAAAGACGCTACTCGCTGCACAAGCAGAAAGACCAAGTTCAGTTCCAAGCACCCATGGAAAGCTGGGCACGCCAGCATGTGCATATAATCTCAACTCTACTTAGGCAGGGGCAAGAGGATGCCTGGGGCTTGCTGGTCGGCCAGACTTCCCAAGCCATCAAGTTCCAGGCTCAGCAAGAGATTCCATCCCAACAAATGAGATGAAGAGTGGTTAAAGAAAACACTTGGTGTTGACCTCTGGCCTCCACACACTCATACACACGTGCACATGTACCCATGTATAAATGTATGCACATACATACTAATATGTACACACGCACATACCACATACACATGAGAAAACTTCACAAATAAATCTGAAGATTATCCAATGTATTTTCAAGAGTATGAGAATATTGTTTGAGGAAGACTATAGGCCTTAAAACACCGTGGTCTACATTATCTTAGAGTAAATGATGGATGTAAGCCTTGTTGGAGAGTACAAGTAAATATTATTTTTGTAATAAGTTAGCCATTAGTAAATTTCCTTAACTCTGGGAAATAATCATGAACACTTATTTTTTCTTTTATTCTCTTTGGGGCCATAAGGGATTTTCCAGACATAAGGGTTGAAATGTTATCTTAACTTTGATAAAAGGTAATTTAAGATAACATTTTCTGGTAAGATTTGATTTAATACTCAAAATCTTAAAAACATCGATCTAAAAATAAACTCATCTTGACCTAATTAAAAGTTTGAGAACCATATAATAGGTTTCCACTCCAAATCCAGTTGGTAACTTTTAATTAATTGAAATGTAGACACTCTGAGAACAAAACAGTATTTCGGAACCATCTGCCTCATCTTGGCAGAATAGGAAACATTATTTGAGGCAGGGAAAGGTGAATCAAATTGTTTCCTGAGCATCTAACACTTCATTAACATGTGTGACTGCATCCTCCACATGCTGTTGTTTGAATGGTCCATTAAACAGAAAAACAACCAAATCTGCCTACTGGGGAATATCAGCCGGAAAATGAGGAGGAAAGCAAGGATGGAGAAGAGGCTAGAGATGGTAAGACTGCTAGGTCCTATGGGAAATTCCCTTTGATGTTCTGATCATCACTGAGATATGATGTTCTCTTGTTCTGCTCTAGAGTGTCTTACCACGTGCAAGTAGCTCATCCCAGGACGCCCACCATAAACCAAAGGTCAGGTCCCCAATTGTCGTACCCCAGTCAGTCAGACTTTTTAAACCTGACTGAATCCTATTTCTACATACCTTCTCACCTAGGGAGTTGTAAGATTCCTTTGAAAAACTAAAAATCACACACACACACACACACACACACACACACACACACACACACAAAACCTTGAAAAGAGAATCCTTACAATAGCAGGTTTGACATTTGTTTCTTGTAAATCGGAGTGGTTTCTATAACTATGACAAAATACCCAAGAAGAACGGCTTAAAAGAGGAAGGATTTATTTGGGGTTCCAGACGCTTCAGTCCATGGGTGATTGGCTCCATTGCTATGAGTATATGGGGGACAGAACACATTGCATGCCTCCTGACAGGCAGGAGACAGCTGTGAAGAGACCAGGCATAAGATATCCTTAGAAGTCATTCCCCTAGAGACCTACCCTTCCCACTAGAGACCTACCCTTCCCACTAGAGA
>CABHPQ010170846.1:16301-34209 GCA_902168405.1 Peromyscus aztecus
CACACACACTTAAATAAGTAAATAAAATTTTTAAGTCTAATTATTGCTGTTTTTTCAATGTGGTAGCATAATTTCCAGCTACTTAAAAATGAAAAAGACCCTCATTTTCATATTTTAAAAAGTCTGATGAAAACTCCAGCCATTTTATCCCACTCAATGTTGATTTTTTTCTGTATCCAGGCACAGACTGTGGTGTGTGTGTATGTGTGTGTGTGTGTGTGTGTGTGTGTGTGTGTGTGTGTGTGTTATGTACATGTTCGTGGATCCACGCACATGTGTGGAGGTGTGTGTTAAATGCATGTGTGTGTGTCTGGAGGCCAGTGGTTGACATCTGGTGTCTTGCTCAATCTCTCCACATTATTCAGATCTGCACTTTTGAAAACAGCGATGGGGACACCAGACTCACTCCATTCCTTAAATTCACCTACTTTTCCCTCCAGTATCCTTTCCCATCCAGTGTTTCCTGCTATATCCTCTAGAATCCAGAAGGAAAGATCAGAAGTAAAGGGGCAGAAGCCATTTTTGTTCTTAGCTGATATGAACTTTTTTCTTGGCTTCAAAATGTCCCAGAAACCCCTACATTGGTCCAACCTGAATAACTGCACTAGAGACACCCACACTCCACAGGGTAACCATGCATCAAGACTTGCCCTGGCAGAGTCTCCATGCATGCTGCTGTCTGGCAGGATTTCTTTCCTTGATGCCATAGGGAGACCTCATTTTCACAACATGCTACTCCTGATACTGTCTGTAAAGATGCTTCTCATTAAAGAATCTCTTGTGAGGAATGTGACTGGGAGCTGGGAGGCAAGGGCCTGGAGTTCTAGCTCTCAAGCGAACTTACTAACCGTATGAC
The DNA here is from genome assembly GCA_902168405.1 of Peromyscus aztecus. Lineage (NCBI taxonomy): Eukaryota > Metazoa > Chordata > Mammalia > Rodentia > Cricetidae > Peromyscus > Peromyscus aztecus. The sequence continues at coordinate 17,158 of CABHPQ010170846.1, forward strand.
CTTGGACAGGTCACTTAAACTCTCTGAGCTTCAGTCTCTCTCTTGTAAAATGGGAGTAATTCCTACCTCACAGGGGTGTTGTGGGTATTAATTAGAGAAGCTGTCTGTAAAGCATTTAAGGTTTTTAAAGGAGGCACTATATAAATACAAAAAAAATATAAATTAAAGTTGGCTTATTTGTGAAAAAACAAGACTCTTTGTTCAAATAAAGTTCCAGTCTGAGGTCCTGGGAATTAAAACTTTGAACATATAGGATGCTATAGATTGGGATAGGGACATAGGAAATACCCACATGAAGCTGGGGTTGCTCAGTCTAGATTCCAATCACTCCTCCTATCAGTGGAAAGATTCTTCTTCTCCAAGCAGAAAAGGCCTGCCAAACCCAATGACCTTCCTCCAGGGTCAGTTGCAATTCTCTATCACTCTGGAATGAGGATGTTTCATAGTCTAAGGGGATTCAGCCAGTATGGCCTGAAGAAATAAAAATGGCCACCCTAGACGCGCTTGCTGAGCTTCTCCTCAGAACCCGTCACCAGTGATTTTTGATTCTGCAGCTGTAACGAGATTCAAGTCACAGAATGTCCCTAAGCATGAGGTACAATGTGTTGTCCGTGAGGAAGCACAGCACACTCCTGAATCCTCTTGAGTCATAGCATCTAAGATCTCAGGTGCTACTCAATACTCTATACCAGGTTCATAAGTGGCTTCTTATTATTCAATATCCATTTCATTCCCCTTCTTAATTAAGAAACCCAATATTTAAGGCAGTCAAAATTGGAATAGAGATGGATAGCTTCACCAGAAACCCCAATTCTTAAAAAAGGAAGGATAGGAGATAGCATTGTTTGGGCAAAACAATATTTTTCTTTGAAAAATTCTTTCCCTCATCTCCAGCTTTCTTCAGTCCTGACTCCTGCCTCTGGGAGAACAGCCATCTCCAAGCGAGAATTGAGGAGCGTGCTATCTGTGGAAGCTGCATTCTGCTAACAAGACTTTGAGGCTCCAATGTTTGCATTACCACCATCAATGAAAGGCTTTCTAGACTACTGCCTCATTGAGGTTGGGGATTAGCTCCTTCAAATACTGAGTGAACTCAAATACTTTGGCTTCGAGTCAGTTGTGTTCCATATAACCACACCCCAAATTATTTCCTAGACATAGTAAGAAGTGGCATTTCTTTAAAGACTTTGAAGAATAAGGCCAGTAAAATTCCTTTGTTGAACAAAGTGACTCAAGGGAAAGATTAAATGAAGGGTGTGGTCCTGCCATTCAAGCCAGTTAACTTCAAGGTAGCCAACACTGAGAGAGGTGTGGAGACAAGAAAGGAAATAAATACGGTCAACAAGAGGCTTAATTAACTCAAGCTGCTCTAACAAATATCCACTTAAAATAACCTCTTTTCATTTCTTCAGACTTGTTCTGGGCCATGCTCTTATCCGTAACATTCTTACCAAACACACGCGTGTTAGTTTTCTCTCAAACATGGCAAAGCTTGTTAAATACACAACTGCTATTCACACACACACACACACACACACAGGGTAGCAATTCTGAGTCTTTAATTTTGTTCATTAGTGATTTACAGTTGGCTACCACAGATCTAATGTCTATATGCTTGGTAATATGGAGAATATGCGAAGTCCTTCAATCAGGAAATCAGCAGTGACAATCAGGATTTACCATCCTGCCTATATTCTATACAGGTTGAGTTGGGAAACATTGTTAAATGTTTAAATTTAAATGAAGTAGGCTTTTTACTAAAATATCAGAATCAGAGAAAAAACTATGCAATATTTAATATATAACCAAATCTTAAAGTTGTTGAAAAATAGAATCTATTAAACCTTACCTTGTACTATGGAATAAGGCAGATAATTTGTAATTAGAAAAGAACCTAGCTAGATAAACTAGCTTAAATTTCTTATCCCATAGGAGTTCTTAAATGAACTGAAATAAAATGTCAAATACCAAAAAGAAAATTGCTTACAGCAGTCCCACACCCACACACCCACAAGGGATACATTAGTTACAAGAAATTGTGGATACTATAAAGTCTAAGTCTTTTCCTTACAGAGTTCCTGAGATGAAGTTTAATTTACGGATGAGGCACAGTAGTAGGTTAACAAAAACTAATAATAAAAATGGAATTATATAACCATGTCCTGAAATAGGAGTTCTGAGAGCAACATTCTTGGGCCTTCATGAGATTTAAAAAGTGGTTCATGGGCACAAGAATAGTCAATCTGATAAGCGACAGGGCAACTGAGTGAGTAACAGGCAGGGTGATTCACATCCTGGGCAGGATGGAGAAGGCCAGTGTGAGATTTTTATCATGCTTCTCAAAACTGCATGCAATTTAAGACTTAAGAATTGTTTATTTCTGGAATTTTCCATTCAGCGATTTTGAACCATCATTGACTGAAGCTGCAGTTGGGAGGGATTAGTGAATAACGGCTTTGATAAACAATGCTGATTTGATCCAATCAAATATAAAAAGGTAGTTGACTAAACTAATTCTCATTAGGTAAACAAGCGGAGAGGAAGGAAGAATAAAAGAACAGGAAAAATCATCACAGGAAGATAGTTTTATTACATCTTCTATGTGGTGAACAAGATTTAAATGGAATTCATGACCTTAGCATTTGTGCAGAGAAACTAGGTGGCAATATTTCAACAAGAGGAGCTTGACTTGTGATTCCTATGGATTTGAGTTTACAGTTGCCAAGTGGGAGAGAGCACTTTACCATGTTAAGGGAAGACATAGCAAATAGCAGACACTATTCTACATGCTGCTACTCACTAATGGCCACTGTGTGTCATTAAATGTCACATATTTGATAATGCTACCTAACTTAAATATTGTAGAACGCTGACAAAGAGGAATGAAAAGAAATTTGCACATTCAGCCAAGGAATTATAATAAAATATGTTTGGAATAGAATCTTGGGAACTTTTATTTATTGTAAAAAATCATGTAAAAAAATTCATTATGACATTTTCATACATATGGATCATGTTTTTTTTATCATATTTATTATCTTTCCTCTATCCTCCTACCCACTCCCAGGAAAATCTTTCTACTTGGGAAATGGTAGTGGGTCCTCTCAGAAGGTTCTGAAGGGCCACTATAAAACTACTGAGGTAAATTTCATGAATAAATTGGATCCTCTGAGCATGCTCAGTAGGCAAAGGGGCTCCTATGCCAACAGGTATTGAGAAATGGACAAAAAAGATTCTAGGGTTGTAGAGAATGATTCAGACTGGTTTGTGAGATTGTGGACAGAAGCAGTTGGAGTCAAGGCCTGAAGAATGAATTGGCAATAATATAAGTGACTGGGTGATTCATAAGCCAGTAAGAAGCAATCTTTCTCTACCAATTAGCAATAGAGATTCATGAATGATATTAAGGTAATTAGACACTCTTCCAATAGAACACTGTCAATAATGTAGATACTATTTTACTGAAGCAGAGGTTGGAGGCAAAGAAACTCTATTGCTCTTTTGTGGACAAGAGAAGATGAATGCCTAAATAAAGGCAGTGGGCAGGCACAAGGAAGGAAAAAGAGTCTCCAGATAAGTTCAGGCCATGGGAAGGACTCCACTTTAAATGAAAACAGTAAAGCAGGAAAGAAAACAGAGTTAGGAAAGGCACAACACATCCAACCTTGATGACTGGGTGGAAGGTGGTGACACTGAGGGATGTGGACAGTGAGCTCAAAAGGAGAAAATGACAAATTTGTTTGAAACAAGTTGCCTTCCAATTGAGTGCAGTATATTTGCCATTGGACTAAATATATGCTATTAGGTCACTGGTAAAAAGTACTGAGAGCTCAAGGAATAGATGTGATAGAAGAAAAGAACTAGGGAGTCAGGAGTATGGTTGAATATAAGTATGGAAAAACGTAAGAATTTCTATAAGATTAGATAACAGCTGGTATCAAGATACAGAACAAGATACAGATTCCTAGAACATTACAGAAGAGCTGGCTTTCTAACATGCGGGTTGCAGAAATGGTTTTCCTAGTTCTTTCGCCTCCCTCTCCTTCCTTCTGGTATCTTCCTGTACTTTACACACATAACACATAACAGGCATAAAAGGAAGGAGCTGATGAGCTTTACTGGTAAAAGATTTGTTTAAAAGGAAAAGTAAATTGAGTAGTATTAGAATTCTAGCATTTATTTGTGTGTGTGTGTGTGTGTGTGTGTGTGTGTGTGTGTGTGTATGTGTGTATTTTCCTGTGGATGGCTTGCATGTGTGTATGTGTGTGTGTGTGTATGTGTGTGTATGTGTGTATATTTTCCTGTGGATGGCTTGCATGTGTGCATGTGTGTGTGTGTGTGTGTGTGTGTGTGTGTGTGTGTGTGTATGCATGTAGAGGCCAGAGGTTAACCTTAGGTGTTCCTCAGGAGTTGTCCACCTTGTTTTTGTGAGACAAGGTCTCTCATTGTCCTGGAGCTCAATAAGCAGGCTAGGCTAGCTGGCCATCAAGCCTTGGAACCTACACCTTGCCAGCACTGGAATTACAAGGCTGTAGCATCACTCCACTTTTCTTTATGTGGACTCTGGGAGTCAAACTCAGCTTCTCACCCCTGTGCAGCAAGCACTCTACTGACTGAGCCATCTCCTCAGACAAATAGATACAATTATTCTTACATGAATTCCTGGGCTTTCTTGTAGGGGAAAAATGAAAAGTTCCAATAAACGCATATAAAGGTACTCGCATCTCTAATTTTCCTGAATAAAAGATTGGGTTTTCTGTGTTTTCACAGCACACAATATGATTGTGTAGAATAAGATGACCCGGATACCAACTTCTTTAAGCTGAGGGATATAAAGCAAGAAATAAAGTTCTTGATATCTGTCAAACTTCAAAACCATATTGGCTATCAAATCTCCTTGTTCCAAACCTTGAGTTAAGTCCTGCACCTTTCCACAGGAGACAGTGAAGTTCTCTCTTCCTAGCGTTCAGCATACTGCCCTGGATACCATGGATATGCAATAAATATTTTTCATCTGCTGCACAAAAAGACCATGCCTATGCTCTTCTAAAGAGCCCTGCAGTTTTTTGCATGCTAGGCATTCCCTTCCCTTCTCAGAGTAGTTTGGCCATCTGAATCCTCTGACCGATAAAATGTAGTGTGACTCATGCTGTAGGTCAAGAGACTGTGGTTTATGTTTTTGTCTGTTTGGAATGATCTTGAAAGCCAGTCACTATGCAAAAAGTACAACTTTTAAGAAAGAGCAGAGAAAGACCATATGGATAGAAGCCTGAAGGCATCTTAGACGCTGTAATAACCCATACACAAATGCATATTTACTATCTGTATCTTGATGATTAAGGGATATGAAATACAAAGAATGCAAACCACACATCCAAATATATTTAAACAAGTATTTGTGATAATATATGTGGTAAAGGAGTTCATTTACATGTTTGTTCATTTTTAAAGTCCATATATATGTTGTATATTTTAAAGACAATAACTCTTAAAAGAAATATTCTAAAACATATCTTTGAGTCAGAACTTGATAACCTAGTGTGAATGGTTGAGCTACTTTCATAACATATTCTTCAAAGTTTAGAAATGCAAAGCTACAAAAACATATTTAAATTTCTATCTAAAAAACTTGGTTTTCATAGTGGTACTTCACTGGCCCCTATAATAACTCCCAAAATGATAAACCCCTCGAATTTTAAATCATATCCAGAAAGAGCATTATTTTTACATTATCCCTGCAGACAACTTGCTTTTGACATGACTCAACTTGTTTTGTTTTCTGGTGTTGAAAGGAGTGGAAAAAATGATCCATTTAATAAACGTTTCTGAAAAACATTAACATATAACAAGTGGAAAGGGACATGCTTCTACAGCTAAGAGGAAACCAAGCCAGCTGCTCAGAGGGAAAAAAATGAACCAACTGAAATAAATGAACATGGTTTTATTTTCAAACACAGCCTCAAAGACCATTCATGAACAATAGAGGCCGCTTCGGAAAATATCTGATTTGAAAAATTACGAAAATAAGTTCTGTAAAAGGGAATACGAAGACAAAAACAGATCATAGCAAGAATAATGGTCACCATCCAGAGGCCTGATGTGCATGGTTCTGGGGACACAATGAAAATGAGTCCAAGGGACTATAAGGAGGTCACCAGAAAGCAGCAGTGACGTGACAGGGATCAAAGGCAGCCCAGCTGAGTTCTTCCAGGTCTCCCGCTATCTAACTGGGATTTCCATTTTCAATCCCAAATGCAGGAGGAAACATTGATTGATCCCTATAGAAAGACTTTCTCACCACCTGTCCTACTATGAGAAAATGAACACGGAGGAATCATTCAGATAAACTTGTCATGCACTAATTAACACAGTCTATACTTTACAGAACTTCCTGGTTGAACACTGAAAAATTCTTCAGTCTCCTATATAAGAATTTTTATGAAATAATTAACCTTTATGTCTCTATTTCTAGCCATGATTAACTTGTTACCAGAAAATGTGGTCCCCGTCACTAGATTATCCAAGATCCTTCTGTGCCTGCATCACTCTGAGATGTCACAGAGGAACTGTACCTCCACAGGAAGGTGTTGCCACCTTCTGCATATTTCTCTCTCAACAATCCTGGGGTGCACTGTCACCTCACTAATGCAGCTGAAGAACCTAGAGCTAGAAAACTGATGCTGTTCATGAGTCAAGACCTGTGCCTAATTCCAAAGGTCATATATTTCCCCATCTCATTTAATATCATAATAAAACCTAAAATACTAGTTAATGAAATATATGATATATGTATGATTAAAATCATTGAATCTTCAAAACCATGTAAGAAAATCTTATTTCCAAATGTTGCAATTCCTTTTCACTTGCTGCTGTCAATCTACCACAGACTCCCAACATAATGAAGCTGCCTGTGTCTCTCTCTGCCCCACTGGGTCAGAAGGCCATCAAGAACAGGCTTTCATTCACCATGCCAACCTAGCCTTTGCCTAGAAGATGGTAGTGTCATAAATGTAAACCCAATTTGGAACATTTAAGATAAGTTTATAAAAACACAAACAATATCAAGAAAGTTCTAGCCATGGTGTCAGCCTGATTCACACATGATTCTTCTATTACTTTCGCTTGTTCATTTGTAAATTAGGGAAAAGCACTTTCACTTTTAATGAAGAGTCAAGTTGCTTGTACACCAGTATTCTCCCAGAGTCCAGTTGGAGTAGCAAGTCGAAGATGGAGCTACCCTTGGGTTTGATACCCTTACTCAGGCTCTAGTAGGTCCCAGTTCAGGGCAGGGTCTTGCTAAGTCATGCTGCTCTCTGCATTTTGTTCTTGATGCTGCTAGTTCGTTGGCTTCATTTTCATGCAATATGAACATTCAATGTCACAATTTGGCTTTTCAGGGTTCCCCTCCTTCCTAATTTACATTCCTCCTTCATCCCAAGATTGAAGAAAGGTATCTACCCATACCCACAGAGACACAGTAGTAATTCTCAGTAGCGTATCATTGTAAAGCTGTCTGCTGATTGCTGAGTGGAGTAGTTAGTCAACCTCTCTGATGATGCATTCAACCCCCTAGTCCTCATGATTCTAGCAGAGAGGCAAGACTTGATGGAGGTGTTTCCTTCTTCAGTCTCTAAAGCCAACCAGGTCCCCAAATCTCCTACACTCTTAGAATGTAGGGTACCAGGCAGGTCCCCATCCTACACCATGTAGCCATGTACTCTTAGAATGTAGAATACCAGGCAGGTCACCATCCTATACGATGTGGCCATGTACTCTTAAAATGTAGGATACCAGGTAGGTCTCCATCCTATACAATGTGGCCATGTACTCTTGGAATGTAAAGAACTAGGAAAAAGACATCCAGAAGCCTTCTGCTATCTCTTACCTCTTCATACCTATCATCACACCACTGTCACTGCAAATGGCCTTGCTGCAGGGACTGTCTGCTAGGAGAAAAATGAAGAAAGAAGGGATTTATGCCAAGATCAAGTTTTGCCTAGATGAAGATAACATCTTACACTAAATTGCACTGATCCTGAAAGAGATAAGTTGACAGTTCCAAAGACCTTTTCTCTTTATTCATATGAACAGCATTTGCTTAGAGGAAAGTTGTCAAAACAATCTATAAAATGTCCCTGAAACAATTATTTCTCTCTCCACAAATGCTATGACAACTCGCACACTCTGGCCCTCAGACCTTGAACGTATCATAGGGACTGAGGTCCAGGGACAAGCTTTCATAGTGGTGGGATGGAACGGATGAAATAGCTATTCAAGATGGGCTCATATAACCTCACGGCAAACTTAGTGGTGTGATTGCTAACTTAGAATGTATGTGCGTATAGCAACACTTATCTGATACAAATACATATTCATTTTAGCGTGGGTATTTATTCAACATAAGCACATAAACATATATCCATCTTAAATCTGGAAATTGAAAGTTCTGTGTACAGACTCCAGTTCTTCCTCACCTAATTTTAACAATTTTCTGGGTAGCTTTTCTCTGATTCAATGGAAACACAGCCTCATGCTCCTGTATTTTATATTTATCTTCAAAGAATATTTTTCGAACGTGTATTATCATAGTGTTCACATCAAGAAACAAATGCTGTTTCCATGTGTGGCTTAAAGATTACACAACTGTGAAAATTATGTCTAGCAGAATATTTCCATTTTGATACGTACCATAAAGAAAATATAAATCAAGTGCACACATGCAGCCAGATATGTGTCTAGTAACTAAAGTATCTCCTCACCTCTTTTGATTATATTCTGCTTTGGGGTTATATGTCCAATGACTTCCAGTCTTGACGTCCCTGTGAACTTCCAAATGTTTAAAGTATTATAAAATTTTCAAACAAAATATGAAATTATTTTTACAAATGAAATAAACATGCTACAGCTCCTTATTAGGAAAATTTTTGCAGAGTTAGACAATTCCTAGAGGGTTAGAGACACTGGACTTGAGACTGGGTACATATACCTCTGAGTCTCCACAACCAAAACAATGATGCAAAGAAAAATCGCTCCTTAGGCAAACAAAAACTTATTATTTTAAAGAAAAATACTTTCAATTTTGAATATAACTCCTAATCCATTCCCCATTTATCTTTAAGTAGAGCAATTTCCTTTTAAGTGGAAGTAGTTGCATCTTCACATCTATTTGAAAATGTAATTAGATAGAAACATAATACACTCCAGCTGGAAAATGAACAATCCATTTTTCCTCTTCCTAGACAAGGTCACACTGCTGAGCACACTCAAGTTAAGCGTGATACAGAAGTCAAGCCATAAATCCAATGAGATGGAAGTCTCTGGCAGCCCAGACGCAAGTAAGGCCCAGTGTCAAAGGGCTCACACTCAATTATCTCTGTTTCATTTAAAAACTCTCAATCCTTATTAACAAATAGTCCCTCTCTTAGAAAAAAAAAAGTGTAGTATTTTAGAGACCAGATCAACAAAAGACACTGTCATTTTTTTTTATATAAAAACCAAAACATATTTGGGGGAAAAATGTAAGTGAAACTAATTTGCTACATATGTTTTATACATACAGTACATAAGGGGGTTTCTCCGACGCCATATGGAACGCATCTGAACTTGTAAGACAATGACCTTCATAAATCACTCTAGGCTCCAACTCCAAATTATGTCTTGTTCCCCCACTCATGGGATAGTCACTATATCTCATATAAATTCATTATGGTATATGTGCACAATAATCTATCTCTACCTTTATAAGGAATGATGTCATAACATACAGGCAAGGCTTTCCAGAAGAGAACAAGCTCTCCAACCAGATGTGCCAGCATATAATACAATCTCTACACTCGTGGTCCACAATAGCCCCTCCACACTGCTAGAAGAAAAGAAAATTCATGGAGAAAGCAATACACAACCTAATGACAAAATCGTTCCTATGCCTTCTTAATTTTTTTCTCCCGAGGTTAAAATGTAAACTAAAACTATCTTATATATTTTCTTCCTGTACATTTCCCATTTATGCCCATATATCTGCCTACTTATTTTTATCTGTGCTAAACCACTAGCCAGGTTCTACCAGGGTTTTCTGTTAACAGATGAATTGCTGAGACAAAGGTTTAAATTAAGGGAGCAGTAACGTTTGCCAGTGGTGGATGGAGAAGATAAAGGAAACACAGATATTCCAGTCCGGCATCTTTGTCCATGAAAAACTGCCTTTTACCAGCTTCCTTCCTGATGTGAACTTTCTTCCACATTCTGTAGTCCAGAAGAACAAGTTTGTCCTATTGTTCACCTGGAACCACTTGAGGAAATAAGCGCTGAGATAAGATAGATCAAACTTCCTGATTCTTCTTCCTCAGCAACCTGGAACTTCTTAAATCCATAATGTGAAATGAAAACCACTGAGAATAGCTCATGCATAAACCTGTGTAAGGACCACTTTTTACTCCTCTGCTATCATCCCCTTTCCTTAGTTCTAGTGTTTTCTTTCACTCTGGGTCAAAGATCAAGCATGTAACATCAGGTAACAAAAAAAAGGGGACATAATAAGCACACATTGAATGAGTTAAATAAGCATTAACGGCTAGAATGAGAGGTTATTACAAATATGACAGCCTCAAGAGATTATGCCCCATTGAAAGGAGGATGCTCTGAATAAAAATGTTGCACTTAACATTTCTGGGGAGGATGGGACACTGCAAGGGCCAAGCATGTACAAGCTAAAACTTACCTATAGGCTGGTGTACATCTAAAATATAGAACACATGGAACTTCCAAGCAAGAATCTAAAATTTGCTGGAGAAAGAAATGTCATTGGAAATTGAGAGTCCAGATCATCTCTAGATGATATCTAATTTGAGATGGGGAAAGGATCAATAAAGAGTACCAAAGCAGTGACCTATAAGAACATCATAAATGAGTAATGCTCATTTGCAGATTATTAAGATGTCTTCTTAGTCGGTCTTTGTTGCTGTGATGAACACCTGGTCCAAAACGAATCTAGGAAGAAAAGGGTTTCTTTCAGCTTTACAGTTTATAGCCCATCATGAAAGGAAGTCAGGGCAGGAACTGGAGACAAGAACTGAATCAGAGGCCATGGAGGAATGGTGCTTACTGGCTTGTTCTCCATGGCTTGTTCTCCATGGCTTGTTCATCTTGCTTCCTTACACAACCTAGAACCACCTGTCCAAGGGTGGCACCACTCACAGGGGGCTGGGACCTCATACCTTAACCATTAATCAAGAAAATGCCCTGTAGATATGCCTAGAGGCCAATCCAATGGGGGCTCCCTCTTCCCAGGTTACTGTTGCTCGTGTTACCATGGCAAAGACCAATCAGCACATCAGAACAGGACACTTGATAGTAAATTTATACTTGAACTAATATTCTTTTTAAAAAAAATATTGTGATGAAGAGATTAGAGCTTTTAGAATGCATAGTTCCTATAAGTATTCTGAAAAGTCTACAAACTCATATAACTAAATGCACCCACATTCACATATGCATACACACTCACAGAGGACCAAGCAGAAAAAACACTGCAAACTCTGTAATAACGTTGAGATTCCCCTTGAAATATCCAATTCACAAAAAAATAAATGTCCACAAAAAATGTCAATACTCTTCAGAGAAAGTCAAGCTTGTGTAAAAATATTACCTTACAGAGGTAAAATATTACCATATTCTAAAATAATATCAATATTGCTTTATAAATTTTATTTTATACACAAGGCATAAATTGATAAGATCATGCTATTAAATGAGCATATAAGCTTTATTCTATACTTTGGTTCTAAAAATCATCACTATTTTTAATCATTTGGTACAGTCAGTGCATCTCCCTCCACTTCTGAGTCCAGAATTACTCCCCAACAATGAATTGTTAGAAAGCTAGACAAAACAATGAAATAGTTGTTTTTAGACATGGATAGTAACATAGGACTAGGATTTCTCAAAAAAAGAGGAAGAAATTAGATAACCTGACTATTGCCCTCGAGGTCATGTAGGAACAAGTTTTAGATCATAGACCAGGGAAAATTAAGAAGACAAATTGGAGCACAGGCAGGAAAAAAATGCCTAGAATTCATGAGGCAGAGTTCTGAGGAGGAAAACATTCTAAATATCTGCCTAAGAGTTCCTTGAGCCAGGCGGCGGTGGCACATGCCTTTAATCCCAGCACTCGGGAGGCAGAGCCAGGCGGATCTCTGACTGTGAGTTCGAGGCCAGCCTGGCCTACCAAGTGAGTTCCAGGAAAGGCGCAAAGCTATACAGAGAAACCCTGTCTCAAAAAAACCAAAAAAAAAAAAAAAAAAAAGAGTTCCTTGAAACTTTCACTAAATCCAAAATCTCGGTGTCCAGAATAAAATAGTATGAGGCAAAGAAAAGAATTACTAGGAAGCCGAAAGTCAAACAACTCTTAGAGCATTCAGAGCTGACGACCACTTGGGTTCACAGTTCAAATGGAAGGACTGTGTTATATACACAGACCATTGAGTAGAGGCCCCAAGAGGTTAGGTCTCAATAGAGAAGGCTTAACTCATCCTAGAATTGAAAATATTCTATACTGACCCCCCCCATCTTCACAAACACACAAAATTGTTAAAAAGAATTGGAAAAAGGGATGGAGTTACTGTTCTGAGATTAAGAGCACTGGATGTTTTTCCAGAGGATACATATTCAATTGTCAGTGCCCATGTGATGGCCCATCACTGTCTGTAGTTCCAGTTTCGGGGATCCAGTGCTCCCTCTGGCCTCCGTGGACACCAGTCACACACATGGTGCACAAACATGCATGCAAACAGAACACTCATACACATAAATTTTTTAAACTTTTTTAGAAGAAAAATATTGGAAGAATTAATAATACTAACAAGTACCTTGACTACCAGAACAAAGTCCAAAAATAAGTGTTTAAACACTGTAACAAAGTCAAGTACTCAAGAAAAAAATTCACAAAGCCTAAAATTAAAAAAAAATGTTCTAGGTGTTCAAAATATTCTAGAATTGTGACTCACAACAAAAAGAAAAAAATTAATCAACATAAATAGAAATTACAGAATTAAGTGATGATACAAGTGAAAACGATTTTCAAAGTGCTCAATATGTTCAAAGACTTAAAAGAAATCATGAGCACAATGAGGAGAGAGATGTAACATGTAAAATCAAGACCTCTGCTCATTTGGATAGGCACAAAAGCATAACATCCAAAACAAAATTCCATTAGACAGGATTAAAAATAAATCACACACTTGCAGAAATATAAAGGAATTTGAAAATATGACATTTGAACATATGCTGAGGAAGTGCAAACAGAAGACTGAAAAGAAAAACAAATAAAAATGCAGTCACCAGAGGGTCACGTGAACTGTTTTAACCTCTGTAATTGTAGAAACCCAAAAGGAGACGGGGGAAAAAACACTGAAAAAATAATCCCTAAAGATTTTTGTTGTTTGGTGTTTGTGGTATATTTTGTTTGTTTCTCAAATTTGATGAAAGCTTCAAATGTACAAATTCTTTTTTTTGTTTTTTGTTTTTTTTTTCAAATGTATAAATTCTTATAAACAGAAACATAGTTAAAATAATAACACACATCTTGTCATAAACTATATGCACTAAAGAACAATTGAAACATATTTAAAGTGTTAGGACTGGGAAAGTCAATCTGAGGCAAACATTTTTTAAAAAGCATCAATAATTCCATTAAATATAAATTGTCTAAACCCTCCAATTAAAAGGCAAAGATGTTTCAAGTTAATTTTTTTAAGATTCAGCTATATGCTATCTACAATAGGATAAGAAACCAACTTTAAATATAAACACACATTCAATCTGAAAGTAAAGAAATAAACAAATGGACAAAACAAAATTCATGAGAAAGCTATAGTAAGTGCTTCATATAATGTAAAATATACTTTACAACAAGTCATATTATTAGCAGGAAAAAAGAGGAACATTTCATTATGAGTAAGAAGCCTATTTGCCTAGATGGCTTTACAAATGACTGAGACAAGTAGAAAATCAACGATGCATCCTTTTGCAGCAAGAGCATTTGGGAAATACAGACAAAGCAAACTGATTTGAGAATACAGTCCATTTCAATTTAGAAGAATACATGGTTTGTGATGTCGATAACCAACTTTGATATATTCCTGGAAAGATTGCATAGATTTCCAAAATGCCCGTGATCACTCCAAATACAACCCAAGGTGAGTGAAGTATTCTGGGGTAGAGTCATGGGATGCAGATGTTAGTCTTAGTTAATTAGATAATTTTCAAGATTTCAAAATAGAATTAATTAAACACATTGCTAGAACCCCTTCCAGGGGTCAATTTAATAATACAAAATCACCTAAGAAACCAGGAACCCCTGTGAAGGATTATCTTGTTTGGACTAACTAATGTGGCTTCCCAGAAGATTCACCCTAACAATGAATGACTCCATTCCTTGGACTGGGAATGTGATGTGCATAAAAAGAGAAAGCTAACTGAGCACAGCGTTCGTTGTTCTCTTCTTGATAGTGGATGCCATATGACCAGATGCTTCAAGGTCCTGGTGCCTTGACATCCTGACACAAGGAAGGATGCGTAGAACTGTGAGCCAAAACAAACTCTGTCTGCCTTATGTTGACTGGTCAGCTATGCATCACGGTAAGAGGAAAAGTAACTAAGATGAGAGTCATATACCCACATATGCAGTGTCCACCTCAATGTGCTGCAGAGCTCAAAACATCCAACTTGCTCAACATTTCAGTCTCCTCAATTAGTATATAAACAGGGGAAGTTTGTTATGTTAATGCCTTTACGTAACCAAAACTTAACAGAATTCAGAGATATTTAAAATTCATCCATATTTCCTCAGCTTTATATCAGAAATCTAAATCTTCTCAACTAGATCATTGCACATTGCAGTTAGTTCCCTACTCAAGGTCCCTTTTTTTTTTTTTTTTTTTGAGACAGGGTTTCTCTGTAGCTTTGCTCCTTTCGTGCAACTCACTCTATAGCCCAGGCTGGCCTTATATTCACAGAGATTCTCCTGGCTCTGCCTCCCAAGTGCTGGGATTAAAGGCGTGTGCCACCACTATCCAGCTAAGGTCCCTCTTAATTATATTTGTTTAGCAAGTTTCTATTAAGGATGTATGTACTGTGCAATTTGAATAAATGTCTTAAAGGAACCCCAGGAGCTTCAATATTTAGGGAAGATGGTAATTAGCCAACATTCACAGTGTGGCATAGCTTTATAGATCCTAAAAAAAACCCACCTTTGTGTTCTGAGCTCACTATGTACACCCAAAACCTTAAGAATACCTGGCAGTTAGTAAATATTCAGGAAACATTTTTAATCAAATAAAAAAATGGAAGATCATAGTTGGAGTTTGAAGAGATGGCTCAGTGCTTAAGAATATGTAATGCTCTTGAGGAGGACCTGAGTTCAATTCCCAGCATCCATGTTAAATGACTCATCAACTGTCTAACTCCAGTTCCATGGGATCCAACACCCTCTTCTGGCCTCTGTAGGTACCTGTACTCATATGCACACACACACCTACATACATACATACACACACACACACACACACACACACACACACACACACACCCCTACATACACACATACACATAATTAAAAATAAATGATTTTTTTAAGATTAAAGTTGGAGACACATGGTATCAGAACACCCAAGCAAAGACAACTGAATGAGTTCTTAAAAGGAAAATAAGACCAAGGAATATAATATTTCAGCTGGGCTTCTGGCCCAGCAAACAATATAGAAAACCTTGAAGTAAAACAATAAAGAGAGAATTGCACTGAGGTCAGTGTGGTGTGTATGTTGTGAAAAGGAGGGGCAGGAAATCATGCTAAAGGAGTAAGAGCACAAAGGACTTCCCATAGCATGCTGTAAAGTTAAAACACAGTAAGTACAGGGTGGATCACTGAAGAGAATTAAGCAAGCAGGTCCACAAGCAAACTTCCCCTTAGAACATTCATCCTGAAGCAATGTTGAGTATTAACTGGAGAACAAATCTCCTCATAGACAAAGTAGCTCAATCTCAACAGTATGTGAGAACTGTAAACACTGTGGTAACAAAGAATCTACTTTTTCATTTAAAAAAAATACTTCCAAACCACAAACAGAACAAGAAGTAGATACATCATTTCAATAAAACTGGTTACATAACCACAGTAGAGGGTATTCTCCCAGATGTAGTGATTGTCAAGGTCATTCCAGGCAGACAGCTAACCAGAAGCATGTCACAGACAAACCATTGAGCGATGTTGCCCCGAATAAGGGGTGTTCCCTAAGAGGACCTGTAACAAGTGTTTACCTGTCCCATCAACCAGTTCCCAAATAATGACAAAGAGACTTCTTATTAATTATGAAAGCTCAGCCTATACCTTAGGCTTGTTCTTAACTAGCTCGTATAACTTAAATTAATCTATGCTTTTATTAATCTGTGTTCTACCACATGGCTTTTACTTCTATCTCAGTCTGTGTGTGTGACTCATTCCCCATGGCTTCTCTTGCATGCCTCAATTACCTCCTCCTCTTCTCTCTGCCTGAAAGTCCTGCCTCTCTCCTACCGAGCTATTGACCATTCAGCTTTTTATTACACCAATCACAGCAATACATCTTCACACAGTATGCAAATATTCTGCAACATTCCCCCCCTTTTTGTCTAAATAAAAGGAAAGGTTTTAATTCTAACATAATAAAATACATACAATAAGGACAATTATCAAGTAAGGATTACATTCAAAATGTCCAGTCCATTTGTATTTGGCAAATTTAGAGAAAATTTTCTAGTATCTATTCTATCTTGATGAATCTAACGTTTTATATCTAAATCATTTTATCATAACTTGTATTACCATCCTAAAAATATCCTTTTTGACCTTAAATCATTTTCTTAGATAAACAACTTAAGCTTTTATATCTCTCAATCTTTATAAACTTTACATCTCTTATGTGAAGCTTCTTTTCTGAATTTGGTAACAAGGAAAACTGTAACTATAACTATCTCATCTTCCACCCCATCAGAGACCCAAGAAAGAGTAAACAGGAAGTG
>CABHPQ010170847.1:0-12303 GCA_902168405.1 Peromyscus aztecus
AAGCCGCTGGTGTTGACAAAGGCGGGTTCGTTGTTTTGTAGGAAAGTGGGTAGGAAGGGTACCTAGAGCTAAGCCACGGCATAAAACATCTAGTCATCAGAATCAGAAAGTGCCTAACCCCCTCCCAACCCCTACACATACCCCCTGCATGCATGTGCGTGCACGCGCGCACGCACATACACACACACACACACACACACACACACACACACACACACACACACTTAACCAACTACTTAGAAACTGCAGGGAAAGGGTCAAGGCACTTACCCATGTCTTTCCCCTATAACCCAGAGACTGATGTTGGCAGCTGCTGGCATGATGGCCTCTAAGATCAGCTCCACACTGGAGAGTCTCTGACTTGATTCTCAGTTCTTCCCTGTCACCCCTCAAGATCGGTATAGACCAATATGAAAGCGACATTGCATCGAAATACAGTTGCCTTGACATTGCTTTAGGTGGATTTGTTGTGGCTCTCACTATGGTTGACCCTAGCTGTTTCTTATCCTGTTTCTCAAGTTCCTTCCCCTCCCACTCTGGTAGCATCACAGAGGGGCAGCCCCCTCATGCCCAGTGCTATATTCCAACAGTAACTACTGAAAACATTCATTAAGCATGTACCATGTGCCAGGCCTTCTGCCAAACAGATTATAAGCACATTTTATTGTACCCTGACATTAAACCATGGAGTGGATAATTCTGTGATTCCCGTGTTGCAAATGGGGACACTTGATTATGAACCCTGAAGCAACCTGCCCATGTCTACAGCTACCAAGTAGTAGGGTTGTATCTGTAACCTGTTCAGGCTGACCCCAAAGTCAGTGTTCTTAGCACTATGTTGTATAAGAGTAACCAGGAAAGGGATCAATCCTTGATCAAGTGGCAGCCATCATCTACAACACGGGAATGATTGCATATTCTTGCACAGGTTGGGATGATAAAATAGCAAATTGATGGAGAGTCTAGCATGGTAAAAGCTCTCCTTAGCCCTCTTGGAATTGCAGCCCACTCCCCAACAATGTCACATTATCTTTCATCAACCTCTAGTATACTGCATTTACCATTCTGTAATTAGATCCAACATGAATGACAGTATAAAAGGAATCCCATACCTGGATTAGGATCAAGTTATCATTGTGTCTTGTTCCCTAGCCCTTTGGAATGTGCCCACGGGTTAGCCCTCAATGGGCATTAAGATGCTGAAACATCCACTGGTGTCAGGAAAAGAAAAGAATCTCATTTGACCAAAACCAAGTCCAAATGCTCTGATAGTGATGGGTATCATTTATCTTGAGACATCATGGTTAGGGGGCTAGGCATGATTCCAGATTACAGAGCATTCTCCTTCTTTACCTTTGATCAGTCAGAGACCTGAATTCAGGGATGGGCTGCAGGAAGGCTGACGAGCACAGGCAGTCTGCTGGTCTTTTTCAGGTTTTGCAAGTATGGATGGTATTGCCCGTTCTACCTTCGTTCGCACTGACCCAGGCAGCTTTCCCTCATAAGAGAAGGATATGCCCCCCATCTTTTCATCTAAGGAGTATCTGGCTATTCTTTTAGAAGTAAGTGGGAACTCAGGCATAATTGGATGATGGAAGCAGGAGATTTTCTCAATCCTTGAAATGAGTGTGCAGCCATGCATATGCTCATGGTTTAACACAACTGAGAATGTATGTTAGCCTGACTAACAGAGTCTAGGCCCGACTTTGATTTGTTTTCCAAATTGGCTTCCTTAGCAGATCAAATGTGTGCATCAGATTCCCTTTCACTACCAAGTTATGCTAAGAAATTAATTTAAAATCACAAGAGGGTTTCTAGGTCCTCTGCTCATTAGACATAAGATCTTTGTAGAAAATAATTAACACAAATGGATTTAGAATTAAGCCCAACAGAGGACATGATCACTTTGATCTTAGGACATTGCCAACCAAGCTCTGGCTGGGTGCACTGATGTAAGCATTTTAAATACCAGTCCTCACCAGACGGTCAAGATCTTGAAATACATCCCTAGGGGTAGTAGATGTGAAGACACTGTCTTCTCTTTGATGCATAAAACAAGAAACTGGTATAAGAAAAACTTTTATTAGGGGTAGTCTTATAGTTAAAAGAAGCATTTTCAACAGAAAAGAAAATATAGACTTCTTTGGTTTCCTTAGAATGGTAGAGCGCCAAGGAAAGAACATTCCACCTTGGAGGCGTTTACTGGGGCCGGGTCATCCTTGCACAAATTGTTGCTGTGATCTGATGCCTTCTTTACTATAGAAGTGTTAAAAGTCACCAGAGCATATACGCATGCTCACAAATGTGTCTTGCTGGAGCAACATGGGAAGCTATAGTTTAAGCGTATGTAAACAAATCCATTTCCTCAGAGTTTCTGTAAAGCTTTAAGACATTGATACGTGCTATCTAGAAAAGATTTGGAGTAAAGCATTTTCTCTCAAACTTATTTGTCCATAAAGAACTTTCTTCTCAATTTAGAGGATAATTACTGTTTAAAATATTCTACTAAAAATATGGTCCTTGGCCTATGCAGGTCCACAGTTAGAGAATCATCCATGACTCTAAGCTACCCGTCTTTTCTACTGATATTTCTCTCTTCCATAGTGAGATTTCATTCAATTCATGGAGCCAGTCATCGATTGGGGCTTGAACCCTTTTATCTTATTATCTTATTGTGAACTACTAAACAGTAGGTCACTGATCTATTTTAGAGGAGGGCAGGGAACGTAGCAGTGAACCTCCCTTTGGAAAATGCTAGCTGCAAGTGCTGAGTCAAAGAGTTGGAAGAACATGACTTCTCCCTGGTAGCATCTTCACTCAGGACTTACTGTCCCCCAGGTACAAAGTCACTGATGGTGAAAGATGTTTAGTAGAACTTCCTTCTTGCCAGTTCAAGCTCATTCATGTCAACTGAGAACTCCTTTCTGCCTGACACTCTGCCAGGCACCATAGCCACATTTACTCTTCACTCTCACCCTATCTCAGGATTTCTTGAAACAGAAATTCCACACTAGGTCATGAAAAACCCTCCATTTTATCTGATCTTCTATCTGATCTGCTCTGTATATAAAGGTTTCAGGCTTCATAACACAATTGTGGCAAACATATGTGATCCTCAAGCTCATGACTCTTAGATCTCATGAGTTTGGAACGTATCTTTGAAAATAGTGGAAATACCAATTCTGTGTCCTTGCTTGTCACTGTAACCAGTCTTGTTGTAAACTTAGAAAACCCGTCCCATCATGGTGCCATTCCCAGGTAGACAAATACTGAAGAGAATCAAGCAGAAGGATCAAGAGGTCAAGCCCAGCCTAGAACACACCTTGGCTGGCGATGTAGCTCAGTCGGTAGAAAGCTCATCTGGTATGTGAACAGCCCAAGGTTTGGACCCCAGTAACCGCATTAAACCAGGCATGGGCACAGGCCTATGGCTCCAGAACTCAGCAGGAGAATCAGGAAATTCAAAGTCATTCTTACTACATATCAAGTTCAATGCCAGCCTGGACTACATGAGACCCTGTAAAGAGAAGAAAATAGAAGAGAGGGGAGGATAGAGGGGAGGGGAGGAGAAGGGAGAGGAGAGAGGAGGGGAGGGGAGAGGAGAGGAACTGAGTTTCTTCTCATACTTTCTTCTCTGCCCTGTGACTCCACTGTCTCTCATTTTCAGGAATTTAGAGTTCTGCAACATCCAATTAAGTAAAGAGAATGTCTAATGCCCAAATACCTGAACACAAGGTTAAGAGTTCATCCAGTTATCTCAGGAGACTAGGCTCAGAAGTGAAAGTAATGAAACAGTCCCAGGCTTGGTTACCATCACCACTTCCCACGGGAAGATCCCGTAGTACAGACAAGCCCGCAAATGACTGCGACACCAACCCAGATCAGTTGAGAACACAGGCCATCAAGGTTTCTTGCTTATTCACATTTCGTTCATTCCAAAAGCACTTACTGAATCCCTACCATGAGTTCAGCTCTCTGTAACCCAGAGTTGCAGCAACCCCCGCCCCAGAAGGCATCGACCCTGCCCTCTAACTTGCAGTCTCTTGCTGAAAGAGGAATAAACCACTTTCTGTACAAAACCATCACTCTAACAGGAGACACAGAGAAGTGCATGGCATGTAAGAGAACGGAGGATAGAGAACTTGACCCATCCAGGGAGAGCACAGAATAATCGTCTGAACAATAACCCTTGAGCTGTAGCAGTCGGCAGGTTAGGAGAGTAGGAAGAGCAATCCAAACAGGAGAACAGGCAGAAGGCCAAGGTCGCATGTGGGAGTCAGCATAGCACCGTGTGGATAGGAGGAGGGCGAGAGAGACTCCAGACATGTGCAGGGCGAGTGTGGTGCCAGCGAGACCACACTGTGCACCGTAGACTTGTTAAGGACCTTGCTCTGGCCTGGCTTGTACTCTCTGCTCTGGGTGGGTTGCTTTTTTCTTTTTTGGAACAGCTCTTCTTTGTGTGGATGGCTAAGTATTCTGTACCCAAAGACAGGAGACATACCAAGCTAGAGAAGCCGCCTGGGTAGGGAGCAGGTGTCATTTGCCCTCCAGCCCCTGACTGCCACATGTCAGGGCACAGCCTCCACCTAGCTTCTCCAATACCAAGGTCTCCTCGCTAAAGGTGAACCCTTCTATGACTGATCGAATTGTCTGGAGGGTCATAGAACCTGACAGCTCCCTATTACACAAAGGGAAAGATAAGCTTCCAATTAGTCCTGGGAATGGAGGAAGTCAAGATGGAGTACACCTGTCAGAGCTGCTTAAGACATATAAATCATTACCTCCATCTTCCATGCACGCCTGAGGCTGGAGAAAGAAAGAAAGAAATGACTGGGGTTAGTTAGGAGTGCAAAACCTTGGAAGACCTTCCACTTGGCTTCAAACAAGGATTAGCTCTGCTATCCATTCCAAAAAAAAAAAAAAATCAGAGCCCCACACCCAGCGGAATGACAGGGATGAATACACACTGGTTCCTGGAAGAGACAATTTGTTTACCAGGCATTTGCCAACATCTTTTATTGCTAATGTAACAATAGAGCCTGTAGGAGCTTTCTCAGCCTCCAAGGGGTGGTGTTCCGGGTATGGCACCTGCTGTATGTTTGATCCTGAATTTTCACTTAGAGTAATCAACCCAACAATCATGACTGTTATTCTTGCCATTTTTCTTCCATCCATGAGCATAAATCTCTGAGGTGGACCAACCATTATTTTCCTTTCCCACAGTCTAGGACATCAGGATATTTCCAGGCACACATTACTAGCATAAAACTAGAAAGCAAAAATCTTAAGGATGTCAAGTCAAAAGATATTTAATACATTTTTGTTTGGTTTTGGTTTCGTTTTGTTTCGTTTTTCAAGATAGGGTTTCTCTGTGTAGCCTTGGCTATCCTAGAACTAGCTTTGTAGACTAGGCTGGCCTGGAACTCACAGAGATCCTCCTACCTCTGCCTCCCAAATGCTTGGATTAAAGGCATGCACCACTACTACCTGGTTAAGTTTTTAAAACTTAAATTTAGTCCTGGAGTGATGGTTCAGTGGTTAAAAGCACTTGCTGTTCTTGCAGAGGACCTGGGTTTGGTTCCCAAAACCCACATGATAACTCATAACCCTCTCTACCTCTAGTTCCAGAGGATCTGGCCCCTGAATGCATGCATATGGTGCACATAAATTCAAGCAAGCATGAACACACATGCATATAAATAATAAAGAAAAGAAAGGCAGGAAGGAAGGAAGGAAGGAAGGAGAGAGAGAGAGAGAGAGAGAGAGAGAGAGAGAGAGAGAGAACGAGAGAAAGAGAGGAAGAGAGAAAGAAAGAAAGAAATGAAAAGGAAAACTCAAATGGATGAGACAGTATAGACAATGCTCTGTGCACTGTAAGCTGTGTCAAGCACCACATGGCTTGCAGAATGTGACAGCCTAGAAGATTCCAGCTAGGGAAGGACTAGCGCTCAGTAGCCTCTGGTTAGTGCACAAACTCTGAGAAACGTAAGTTTTGCACTGTTTCTGGGATGTTTGGGACAGAACAGACAGAACTGGGGGGAGGAAGTTCCTCCTCCCAAGCAGAGGGAAATCTCTAGCTCTGACAAGCTTTCCACCACCTCTCGCTCAATATTCCCTGAGCCTTGGGTGCAGAAGTTGTATTGTAGAGGTGTCAACCAGAGCTGAACATCCCATAGTCAGGTGTTCTCTGTAAGTGTGGAGAAGGTGCTAATAGAAAATAAACCCACCCGAGTCTCTGCAGTAAGTCGAGGTGAGTGGGTCCCCCCACTCCACAATGCCCAGTTTTGAGAGAATCTTCAAGTTCTCTCTGAGCCAGGAGAGGTCTGCAAAGGAGTGACTCCTTCAGGCAAGAAGCTGCAGCTGCCCACATCTCCATGAGGGACCCTGGGGTGGTGGCAGAAACAGGAACCTGGGAAGCTGTTAAGAGCCCCTCGGGACTCTGGCTGTAAATCTACCTTTAAATTCTCTGCCCTAGCTTCCATCTGTCAGTCATCCAAATGCAGAATTCTCTGCCTGAACCAGTTTCCCCTTAGGTCATAGATCCACTGTCAAATGTTATACTGCATGTCTTTATTTTGTGGGCACAGTAAAAATACAAATAAAGAACTCAGACTTGAAAACTGCTTCTGAGTAGAAGATTTTCTTTCCTTAAATAAAGACAAGGCAGAAAGCTCTCTCGGCTTCTAGTTTGTCTTGACCACTAAGAAAAAGATAAGCATGTTTCCCTCCTGGCAGAAGTTTATTAACTCCTTCTCCGTTCTCAGACTCAGGCTAGGGAGATGGCTTAGTCTGTAAAGTGCCCACTTTGCAAGTGCAAGGGCCTGAGTTAGGACCGCCGGCTTCCATGTGAAAGCCAGGTGTGGCAGCAAGGGTCTGCTGTCCTCTGCAGCCACTGTAACCTTAGCACAGGTGTCATGGTAGAGATAGGCTGATCCCTAGCTCCCTGGTGGGCCAGTTTAGCCAATTGGTGAATGCCAGGTCCAGTGAGAGGCCCTGTCTTAAAAGCATTTAAATGAAGAGTGATTGAGAAAGACACCCAATGTCAACCTCTGGTCTAACATGCACATCTGTGCATGTGTACACACACACACATAGACACACACACACACACACACACACACACACGGCATGAGTGGGGAGGTGAAGAGAAGTGATTAACACTTTTGAAAACTCTAATACAGCTTTGGACACTTGAAGTGTCTTCTAGAATTTCCCCCCTCTTAATTGGACAGTTTTTTTCTAGGAATGCTCCCATCCACATTAGACTATGATAGATTAGCATAGAGAATTAGACTTCTCTGTGTTTATATTTGATAAGGCTGTACCTTCATGTAATTTCTACTGATTATCAAATGGAAAGATGCCCCAGAACAGACTGACGAGCCAGCATTGGTTCCTTTATTGGCATTAGTTCCTTCTGAGGAAGAAAAAAAAATATGAGCAATGGAAGCGGCGTATATGTTAAGAGATTAAAATTCCAAGCACGCTGTAAACTTAGCTCGCCCAAATCTGCAACCTTAGAAAATGAAAATGTCTCACTATATTTGGTGTTGTAACTCAAGATCTAGGTTTAACTTACTTTCTGTAATTTAAGACAAAAAAAAAAAATTCTGCGTGCCTATAAATAGACCTAGAATAGAATGCCATTTTAAACTAGCAGTTCTGGTGGAGGAAAAAATAAGCAGCTGGGGAGCATGTTGAGTCAGGCTCTGGAGAGAACGTCGAAATTTGCTGTGTTCTCTGCAAGCATGCGCACAGGGAAGGGTGTTTGCTGCCACCTTTAGAGTTTACACGCAACACCTTGTCGAGGTTTCATTTCTCTCCAGCTGCCCTTACTGGGTTGTTTCGGCTAGCAGTCTCTGCTCTTCTGACAACAAAGCTTTACATTGGACTAAGCTTCCGGCCCTTCCACAGCATCCCCCATCTCTAACAGCATCCCTGAGAAGTTTTGCCATTGCTTCCGAGCCCAGACGGCAGAAACCCCTTGCGCTTGTAGGGCAAGTCTAAGAGGTCTCTGACTCTACTTAAGACTTAGCTTGAGTCTTTGCTTTGGCAGTCTGTCTGTCAGAGCCCAAGCCGGCTGCATGCTTTGAGGTTTCGTCAACATCAAAGTCATTGCTTAGCTTTCAGAGGCCTAGAAGAAAAGAACCCTACTTCCTCATTTTCTCCTCCTGAGGAATTTACATCTCCCCCTGCTTCTTTGGATGGCTCCCATCCTGCACACGGACGCTAATAATTTTCCACCCATGTGCCTTTCTTTTGGACATATACTTAAGGTGTTAATCAATAAATCACCCTCTGCCTCCAACAGCCTGGCTTCCCCCTTTGCTACCTATATTCTCTTTCTGGGTGGAAAAAGAGCTCATTATTTTTCTTCTTAACCTCCATCTATATATGTCTTTTTTCCTCTCCCTTTGCCTAGCGTTTAACTTAGTTCTCAAGGCCGCCATCCCCATTTGTTCCTTGCCGTGCGCCCCCTTTACTATCTGGAAGCTAAGGAGACTCCTGGCAGAATCTCATCCCCTTGTCTTACTGCACAGGGACGCATGTGGGCTTTCAGGTCACAGAAGCTCGTAGCACAGTAGAAAAGAAAGGCATGGCAGGGCTTCAGCTGCCATGTCTATAGAGGGTGCCATGTGTACTCGCCATAAAAGATGAGGCCTCCCAGCAAGCAGAGCGGCACCCCGACCTTCTCTGGGTAGTAAAGCCAAGCTCACTGAGAGCACCTGTCTGATCAGGTGTGCAGGAGAACATGCTTCATGAGGTCACACTTGGCAAGCCCACAGGACTAGATGCCGTTAGGGAGACAGGAAGTAAGCGACCAAGACACAGCCCACACTTCACTGGGTCTGAAGCCCTCAGCCACACAGGGAAGAGAGAGGACCCTCTGTGCCCAGTCAGGCATCCCCACTGTGGAGGTGAAACTTGTCAGACCAGCTCTTCAGTTCCCACTTAGGAAAACACACCTGAGTTAGCAATGAACAGTCTAACAGAGATCCAACATTGCACCTGATGAAAAATTGCCTTTTTTCTTTTTTTTTTTTTTTTCTGAGACAAGGTTATAACTTCTGTCCTGGAACTCACTGTGTAGCCTCCCAAGTGCTAGAATCATAGGGCTAGGCCACCACACCTAGGAAAATAGATTTCCTATCAGTAATTGAAGCCACCTATATGAACCATCATTCTGGGTGGTGTGGCGGTCACTTTCTGCTGTCACCAAGTTTCGTAAAGTCTAGGATGTGTAAGACACAGTCTTAGGCAGCTTGACCAAAAAACCCAGCCACTTAGTCTTCCCGTTCCCTTTTATCATTCTGCTTACACCGAGCCGGAAGACGGGCTTTTGCGGTGGTAGTTCTAACCTCTCTCAGAACACTTACTAATTTTTTTTTTTTAATTCATAGCTAACTTTAAACTCTAGGTCCTTCCCAGGTGACTGTATCGACTAGAATTTAAACAAATTTTTTCCAATGTATTTTTTATAATTTTTGGCAATTCACAAGGGACTGGGTTTTTTTTTTTTTTTTGATGTATTACAGTGATGTGAAATTCCCAATCAAAATACATGTAGTTAACTAAAAAGTAGATCCATTTAAAGTAAATATTAAATCACAATGCATGTAAAACAGATCAATTTTAAGTATCTAAAGGGGACTAACAAGTATCTGAGGGTTAATGAGCACTATTGTAACCATTTTTTCGGTTATTGGGGCACTTTTAAAAATCAGTATGCATCACCCCATACTAACTGAGCGAGAGTCTCAAACTGTGCTTTCTGTTTCTTCTCAAATAATCCTGATGGCAAACTGTACTAAAAGAATGAGAAAAATCTTTCATTTGTTTTCAAAGTTTTCTGTCTGGACAAGCACTTGTTTGAATGGCGACTAGGTGCGTAATGTGTTTCATTTTCAAGTTGATTGCAATAGTGATTTTTATCTTTAGAAAAGTTTTCTAGCAAGCATTCAACAAAAATGTGCTGAGAAGCTACTACGGGTAATTCCCTGAGGGGAAGAGGCCATGTGAATAAGAGGACCTGCCACTGTGGAACTTAGATACGAGTACAAGTTCATCTTTGCTGAATTTTCTCTCTCTCTCTCTCTCTCTCTCTCTCTCTCTCTCTCTCTCTCCCCCCCCCCCCCCCTCAGTTTATAATTACGTGTGTGTCAAATCCCACCTTAATGAATATAAATAAAACTGTAATAAGTTTTTGGATTTTTTTTTTTTGGCGATATTGATGACATTGAGATTACTGTCTGGGAGATGTAAACCAATCTTCTCTTTTCCTCTGGTATTTGCCTCATTTTTAAATATCAAGATTGCCTTAAGTCTTCTCTGTGTTCTAAGTAACTCCCATACCCACCTATGGTGTTAACTAAATGACATCATCTCTTACGATGGGACCTAGCCCCACTGAGCTTCCA
This sequence comes from Peromyscus aztecus, assembly GCA_902168405.1. NCBI lineage: Eukaryota > Metazoa > Chordata > Mammalia > Rodentia > Cricetidae > Peromyscus > Peromyscus aztecus. The sequence continues at coordinate 10,419 of CABHPQ010170847.1, forward strand.
AAGATATGTGTGCAGTTTACAAGAGGTCGTGTGTACAGAGCTTACGGGAAGCAGGGAGGGGTGGTAAAGTGGCAGTTTTTAAGTGACTAAGTTCCAAAGTCATCCCAGAAAGCAAAGGTCAGAATCCATTTTTTTAAGAAAAAAGAAAAAAGAAAGAAAAGAAAAGAAAACCTCTTATAAGGAGTCCATACTCCCCCAGACAGAGTGCTTACAGCTTTTGCAAACTCTGAATAACATAATTAATGTGTAGATGTACAGACGGTGTGTGGTATAAAGCTGCAAAGGAGGAGGACATTACAAGAAGTACACATCAGTGAAACTCAGGTGGGTATGGGAGTTACTTAGAGCACAGAGAAGACTGAAGGCAATCTGGATATTTAAAAATGAAGCAAATATGAGAGGGCAAGAGAAGACTGGTTTACGACTCCCCGACAGTAATCTCAATGTCATCAATATCACCAAAAAAAAAATCCAAAAACTTATGACAGTTTTATTTATATTCATTCAGGTGGTATTTGATACACACATAAACTGGGGGAGAGAGGGAGAGAGAGAGAGACAGAGAGAGACAGAGAGAGACAGAGAGAGACAGAGAGAGAGACAGAGAGAAACACAACTCAGGGCGGCTTGCTTGCCTCATGCTCACTTGGGGAGGCCTCTGCCCACTGGGGACCCAGTGACAGTGGTTATCAATGCATGGATTTGTTTCCCTCTTTCTTGTGTGTAAACATGATTGGTTGAAACCACATGTTAAAGGCATGTGAATAGGACTCAGTGAGTAACTATTATTCCTGGGTCATGGACGTCCTCAACAGAATATAAACTGGGTAGAAGTGTGCAGACATTTTGTGGTCAAATACAGGGACTTTTTGTCAAAAAAAAAAAAAAAAAAAGCTTTGACTTTGGGAGAAATAATCCATGCTCTTCCCTTCAGCAAGAGAGAAAAACGGTGGGAGTTTCAAGTCCTAGAGTCAAGCTAGGCGATGGCCTCCAACCCACCACCCTTTCTCACCTTTCACCAAATCAGAGGGCACAGAAGAGTCAGAGATGAGTCAGAATATGGATGGTGACCTGGAAACCTTGAAGGGATAGACACAGGATACCACATTACAGGACAAAGCCTATTGTTGCTGAGTGTAAGAAAACAATAAGCTGCTCGTGAGGAGGGTGTAGAAACACAGCCAGCGTAAAGGGCAGAAGATTCCAGGCTCTTCGTGGACAGTAAGAATGTGCATTGTTCCAAAAGATGTAACTCTCTAAGCTTCTTCCGTCCAGGATGAACCTCTTTTTTTGTACAGTTTACCCACCTAACATGATTTATAATCTAATTTCAAAAGAATGTTACAGGGCTGAGGGTGTAACTCAGTGGTAAAGCACTTGCCTAGGATGTTCAAGACCCTGAGTTCAAGCCCCAGAAAAACCGCATAAACAGATAGGTAGGTAGGTAGGTAGGTAGACAGACAGACAGACAGACAGACAGATAGATAGATAGATAGATAGATAGACAGATGGTTGATAGATAGATAGATGATAGATAGATAGATAGATAGATAGATAGATAGATAGATAGATAGACAGACAGATAGATAGACAGACAGATGGTTGATGGTAGATAGATAGATAGATAGATAGATGATAGATAGACAGATAGATGACAGATAGATAGATGGATAGATAGATAGACAGACAATAGATAGATGATAGATAGATAGATAGATAGATAGATAGATAGATAGATAGATAGATAGATAGACGATAGACAGACAGATGATAGATAGATAGATAGATAGATAGATAGATAGATAGATAGATAGATAGATAGACGATAGATAGATAGATAGATAGATAGATAGATAGATAGGTAGATAGGTAGATAGATAGATAA
>CABHPQ010170847.1:21397-36303 GCA_902168405.1 Peromyscus aztecus
AGCCTGTGAACAACTCTAAGGTGGAACTGGGAGAACTCTGCCTTCTAGAAGGTGCTGTCAGGTGACTGCCCTTCAGGGAGCCAACCTGCTTTGGGCCACCCCTTCTTGCCACCTGGGGTGATGTTGATTCAGAAGCTAGTCTTAATTTACCACCTGCTGTCACATCAGCCAGGGCTCCTCCAAGAGTCTTTGTGGGGGGAGGGGGAGATCCGTGTGGCTCTTTGTCTCCCTGTTTCTATTAAAGAGCTGTCCCTGTGCTTTGCTTATTTGGGTTGTTTAGAAGAGTGTGTGTCTTTGTTCACATTTTCCAGAGAGAACTCTCTCTCTCAGAGGCCTAACTCCCCAGCCCGCCTTGAAGAAACCACTTACTGACTTTTTCTCTACTCAGTCATTCAGTAAACACTTCCTGGACACCTTCTATATTTCAGAAGAGTGACCACATAATTTACCGTCCAAACGGGGGCCAGTTTGAATGGGACACTGCGTAATTGGCACTCAAGGACAATAGGTGTAAACAAAGATGCGCCCAGGGCAACCAGGCTGCGACAAGCCCTCATGTACCAATGGCTCATTTGGGGTCACTAGAGTCTTGAGGGGTGGAATGCGTTCCTAAAAGTGCCCATAAAGGTTAAGAGTAAAACTAGGAAGGAACCCAGGCCACTGGGGCATGACGTGAGGACACAGAAAGATGGATTGAGGTTGAAGCTAAATGACACATTCCTAAGATTTTCCCACAATCTCCTTCCTGACTAAATTTCTCGTTTAACAAAAAAAGTACATATTAGCAACACTAAATGAACCCACTAGGTCGGTGCATGTGTGTAAATGTGTGCATATATACATATATATATATTTGTGTGTTTTTGTGTATGGAGCAATAATAACCAAAGAAGAGGTCATGAATGTGAGAGGAAGTGAAGAGAGAAGGGCAGTGGAAATGACGTAAACATAGCCCGTGTGTATAATATTTTTCAAAACATGAAAAAGTTTAAATTAAAAACTGGGAAGCAAACAGACAGGGAGTGAGAGTTTGGAAGACTGTGTTTCCCACAATGGAACCCAAGTCCCCTGAAGGACTGGAGAAATGATTCAAGTTGATAAAGATTGAATGTCACCATCACCCTCTCCCCCAACCCCCTGCCACCACCCCAGTGCCAGGTGTTAACAGCTGAAAGGCCCAGACCGTGTTGAGCATGGCAGCTGGTTTCTGTAACTCTCGGCTTCAGGGTGGGACTTACCCTGTGGTGGTAAGGGCACAGCATGACCCATTTCCTGCCAATGAACACTTCCGTCCTGAGCACTGTGCCTCTCTCATCCTAGGTGCCCGTCCTGAGACCCATGGACCTGATGGTGGAGGCCACCCCACGAAGAGTGTTTGCCAATGCGCACACGTACCACATCAACTCCATATCTGTCAACAGCGACTACGAGACCTACATGTCTGCTGATGACCTGAGGATTAATCTGTGGAACTTTGAGATAACCAATCAGAGTTTTAGTATCCTTTCCTTGCAAGCCAATATAGCCCACTGGTCTGATTCAAGGGTATCCAGGTAGGAGGGGCTTGGGGGAGAAAGAGGCAAAAGGGAAGGAACGGTCAAAAAGAAAATGCCTGGCGTCAAGGAAGGAAAACCTTACATTGTGGACGGGGCAGCAGGGCTAGCTCTAAAATGTAACCTAAAACCATTTATTCATGCAGTGAATAGTGACCCTAATGCAGCTTGACATAATGATCCTAATGCGGCTGAGGATGTAGGTACTTGTCTACAAGGCACCAGGTTCGATCCCCAGCACCTCAAACAAAAACTAGAAGCACTCTTATCTTCCACTTAACTAGAATGGGGAAGAGACAAGAAGATTCCTGAGTGTCTGTGAGACCATTTCTTGACCTCTTTCTACTTATCTTGCATTTAGTGATAAAGGCTGATCTTTGCAGCTGTTCTCGACCTGTGGGTCACAACCCCCAAAGACCATCAGAAAAACATGGATATTTACATTATCATTCATTACAGTAGCAAAACTACAGTTACGAGGTAGCAATGAAAATAATTTTATGGTTGGGGCTCACCACAACATGAGGAACTATATTAAAGGGTCACAGCATTAGGAAGATTGAGACCACTGGTCTAGAGTATGCCCACCCAGTCTATCCTAAACCCTGACTCTTAAGCTCTAGTTCAAAACTCAGTTCATGGTCTCAGCCCTCAGAGAGTTGGGTACTGGCTCCTAGTCAACCTTAATTCTGCCCTCCCAGCCCCACTCATCCATGAGCCATCTGTACTCCCTCTAAAATGAACCTCAGACAGCTGAGATGCCTCCATCCCCATTCCTTACCAACACTCACTGACATGGGCTACCATTGTCTCTGTCCCCTGTGGCTGCCTGATTCTTCTCCTTCATCACGCCTACCCTGCCTGTCAGTTACCCTGTGACCTACATGACATTCTGGCTGTGCACCTAACACTCCAGTAGCTTTCCAGTGAGCTGAAAAGTCTAGGTTGTTTCCCAGGGTCTAGAAGGTTCCCCACCATCTGGGCTCTGACTCCCTCTGACACCTGCCATGTCTCTCTTGCCTCGTCCGCTCTGCTTCAGCCATCCTACCATGTGTCTATTCCCAGCTAAGCTTTGCTCTTCCTCTCTTTGCACCTGCTGTCTCCTCTGTCTGGAAATGTGTCCCCGGGGTTCTTGATTCCAGCCTCAGTCATTGAGTCTACCCTCACTGGAGACTCTCCCCCTAGTTTCCAAGTGGCTGCCTGCAGCTGTCTTCTTCTTGCGGTCTTCGCCATGCTTACTGGGATTTGAAATGTTTTAGTGTGCGCGTTTTTAGTTTGCTCCCATGAGAATGTAAATTTTTTTTCAGAGCTGAGGACCGAACCCAGGGCCTTGCGCTGGCTAGGCAAGCGCTCTACCACCAAGCTAAATCCCCAACCCCGAGAATGTAAATTTTATGAGAGCAGGAGCCATGAATGGCCCATTGCTGTATTCCAATGGATTCAGCATTCTGTACCTGAAAGCTGCTGCGCACAGCAAGTGTGACGTCATAGTCGGTGGTCAGAGTGCAGCCATGGGAGACTCTGACTTGGAAATTTAGCTTGAAAGGTGTTAAAGCGAAGCTGAGGAAATGGGTTAGTCAGTAAATGGCTTGCTCAGTAACCGTGAGAACCTGAGTTTCATCCCCAGAACTCAGGAAACATAATCCAGATGTGATGCCATCCACTCGGAATACCCGCACTAGGGAGGTAGAGGTAGACTCACTCTCCAGCCATCCTACCTATTGGTAAGTTAGAGGCTAGTGGGAGATCTTGTCTTTTTGAGGGGTGGGGTTATCTGAAGAGCAACAGCCACACATGGGCATGCACCTCACATATGTACATGGAAAGGATATTTGTGCAATGGGTACACAGCTCATTAGTCCCTACCACAGAGACATCCGATAGTCCCCAAAGGTTCTTAGGGACGGTGTCTTTAGCCAGGTTCTGGCACTGAGATACATCTGGAGACACTGAGAACTGGCTTTTGGGACTGTGACTGGACATCTACCATTGATCCCAGAACAGACGTGACACACTATATGAGCCTGGGAATAGCTGCCTCTGACTGCAGATTTTTCCTGGCAAAGCAGCTGCTCATAGAACGAATGTAGATGGCGATCGCCTTTCCCTCCTCACATCTATTCCAAGAGTCTGAAATCTGCCTGGGCTCAGCCAGCTGTCACTCCAAGCTTATGCTTCCCCAGCCTAGGTGGCAAGTTTTCTGAATTTTGCCTCCAGGCCTTCAAGAGGGAAAGGAACTTTCTCAGGCATTTGGGGAGACAGATGCCTTGGGGAGAATGCAAAGGGGACATATTAATAGTGCCGTTTAGGTTATCTTCTGCAGATGTGTGACAGCCTGCCAGATGCTGGCATACAAATGAGACCTTAGCGCTCACCCTTAACGCTGCCATATGTAAAATAATCACTGTCATCATGTGGGTGATGATAACTGATATCTATATAGTGCCTTTCAGCCAGACTGCCCCGGGCAGGAAGGTGTGCAAACAAGAGCCTTTTGCCTCTCAGCACTGAAGTGTAGCTACCTCTGGAGGAGGCAGCGGCCCTTTCCCACAACATCCTCATAAAAGTATCAAGAACAGCCCTTGTCTTAAATACCTCCTGTTTAGCATCTTCTTCTGTTATGCCTTTCATCTACCAAAGAGACGGGAGCACGGCTTGGGACACCTGCAAAGCCTGGTGTGGGAACCACTGGGGTGGCAGACAAGATGCTTCAAAGAAATACATGGACTGTTTTCATAATTGTGTGTTAGTGATACTCAGAGGTAGAAAACACGCATCCTGTGAGTTCACAGACGCTAAAAATTCCTCTTAAATTACAAAGTATACATCAAGAATTAACTCAGTAAGTAGAAAGGAAGTCTGGTTGGGGAAATGCAGGCACAACACTGATGTCATAGCTCACAGCACAGGATTTAGAGTCTGGCAAGAACAGAGTTCTCTCACCCAGGCCCACCACTTTTCTGACTGTGAACATTCTCACAACATGCCTTTTATTTACCTACACACCCATTCTCCACCTCATCCTCCATAGGGAAGAACTCTACCAAAGAATCGTGAGGTTGTGAGACTGACTTTCTCTGTGTGTGTCTCTCTCTGTCTCTCTGTCTCTCTCTGTGTCTCTCTCTCTGTCTCTGTCTCTCTCTCTCTCTCTGTCTCTCTCTCTCTCTCTCACACACACACACACACACACACACATGCACGCACGCACGCACACGCTTAGAGAAATGCCTTACTTAGTAAATGATCAATGTTGTTTTTCTATTGGCTTAGTGGCTACACCTGAATCTACTGATATTTGAACTACTATCTGCAGGCCCTGCCTGCTACCCCACAGTTAGCACTCTGCTGATCAGGCTGTAGCCTGGCAGGATTTCTGGTCCTGCAGGCACTGCCACTGCCACCAAATGTAGTTTTTAACTAAGTCTCTACCATTCTATTTACCAATAAAGACTTGGAAGTCAGAAAACCTGGACGTCATTGCTAGGTTAGTCATTTCCTAGAGCAAGAGGTAGCCCTGGGTTTTAATAAGCAAAGCTTGCTCTTAACACATAGCTTCTTTGGGAACAGGGAGAGGTAAGAACATTTGCTGCAGAAACATGAGGACCCAAGTTTGAATCCCCAGCTTAAAAATTGGGCATGACTATAACCCCTGCTCTGGGGGGTAGGGGTCGCAGACACAGGCAGATCTCAGGGGCTTGCTGGCCAACTAGCCTAGCCAAATCAGGAAGCTTTGGGTTCAGAGAGAGAACTTGTCTCAAGGGAACACAGCAGAAAATAATAAATCAGGATACCCAATATCCTTTTCTGGCTCCATGTTTATGCATGGGCTTGTCTACCCTGGATGCATGCACAGACACACACACACACACATGCATCCTGAACACACATGTTCCCAACATACACACATATGTTAACATTTCTTTTTGAAAACCATTTATACCCAGAATCATTTGAACTCTTTGTTGGTCAGGGGAGCTAAGAATTCATCAGCCAATTCTTAGTCCAACCTGAATTTTATCTTGTAAAAGTGCAGACACTGGGACCAGGTCTTGTGCCTGGCACTGCACTAAACCTGACGATAGAAAAGAGAAAAAGAAACAAAATTGAATTTTCAGAATGACATGATGAGTATTTCATTGTGAACTGAGACAAGCTCTGTAAGAGAAGAGAATTTAATTCTTCAAATGCATTTTTTAAAAACTGGTTTGGGACTAGGGTATAAAGGGAGTTTGCTGAGGAACTGATTGTTGAATTGAGATATTCAAAGGAAGACTATAAGTTAACTTTGGCAAGGAAGTGTGGAGATATTTGCCTAGTGCACACAAAGGTCCCTGTGGCAGGAGGAATTCTAAGCAGGCCTCCATCCCTGGAGCAAGACTGGAAAGCTTAGGTGAGGTTACTCCTTGTATAAGTTGACTCTAAGGATGCCTCTAAAAGAAAAAAAAACTGGATATTTTTACCTTGCTCCCAGCATCCTTGGAAGGTGGCTTCATTTGTCACCTTGCCCCATCCAGGATTCACATAGCCTCAACTCTGATTTCTAGCTTCTAGTACAGCACTTGGTCACACCATGGACAGCTGCCTCCCCTTTGCACTAATGGGTCAGGGCCAGGCAAGCCTGGGGGAAGACGTGGAAGCCTGATACACACTTCTCCTTGCTTCTTACGATGTCTTTCATCCCACTATGGGAGCAAAGGCACAAATTAATTTTAGGCTGGCATTTCATATAAAATAAGATCACACTTTCCTCCCTTTCTGGTGCTGGGATCAAGCTTCATGTGTGCTAGGTAGTTGCTTTACCACTGAACTGTATCCCTGGCCCTGAAGAGCATCCCTCTGATGACAAACCCAGTGTATCGCCTGCATGTGCTGAGACAGCACCCATTCCCTTACTGAAAGCAACTCTAGGTTTCCCCAAGCCAGTTGCCTTACTTGTGTAGATGCTAGGCCCCAATTTCTTTTTTTGTTTTGTTTTCTTTTTTATTTTTTTAATTTATTTATTTATTTTCTATTATCAGCTTGATACAGTACAAATTCTTATCCTAATAGTGAAATGTTTCACTGAGGCTTGCCCAGTGATTGACTAAAACCAAAACTTATTATAAGCCACAGTCATCCTAGGGTCCCCCGCTGCTAGGTAGCCTTCCTGGTTCTGTGGGTTGCAGTCTAATTGTTCTTTGCTTTATATCTAGTATCCACTTATGAGTGAGTACATACCGTGTTTGTCCTTCTGGATTTGGGTTACCTCACTCAGGATGATATTTTCTAGTTCCATCCATTTGCCTGCAAATTTCATGCTGTCATTTTTTTCTCTGCTGAGTAGTACTCCATTGTGTATATGTACCACATTTTCTTAATCCATTCTTCAGTTCACGGGCATCTAGGTTGTTTCCAGGTTCTGGCTGTAACGAATAGTGCTGCTATGAACATAGTTGAGCATGTATCCTTGTGGTATATTGAGCATTCCTTGGGTATATGCCCAAGAGTGGTATGGCTGGGTCTTGAGGTAGATCCATTCCCAATTTTCTGAGAAACCACCTATGGTTTCTCACTGATTTCCACAGTGGTTGTACAAGTTTGCACTCCCACCAACAGTGGAGTAGTGTTCCCTTTGCTCCACATCCTCTTCAACATAGACTGTCATTAGTGTTTTTGATCATAGCCATTCTGACAGGTGTAAGGTGGTATCTCAGAGTCGTTTTGATTTGCATTTCTCTGATGATTAAGAATGTTGAGCATTTTTTTAAATGTCTTTCAGCCATTTGAAATTCTAATTTTGGGAATTCTCTGTTTAGCTCTTTAGCCCATCTTTTAATTGGATTGTTCAGTATTTCGATGTCTTATTTCTTGAGTTCTTTATATACTTTGGAGATCAGTCCTCTGTCAGATGTTGGGTTGGTGAAGGTCTTTTCCCATTCTGTAGGCTGTCTTTTTGTCTTATTGACCATGTCTTTTGCTCTACAAAAGCTTCTCAGTTTCAAGAGGTCCCATTTATTAATTGTTGTTCTCAGTATCTGTGCTGCTGGTGTTATATTTAGGAAGTGATCTCCTGTGCCAATGCATTCAAGAGTACTTCCTACTTTTTCTTCTATCAAGTTCAATGTAATTGGATTTATGTTGAGGTCTTTGATCTACTTGGACTTGAGTTTTGTGCATGGTGAGAGATATGGATCTATTTGTAATCTTTTACATATTGACATCCAGTTATGCCAGCACCATTTGTTGAAGAAACTTTCTTTTTTCCATTGTATAGTTTTGGCTTCTTTGTCATAAATCAGGTGTTCATATATGTGTGGATTAATGTCAGGGTCTTCAATTCGATTCCATTGGTCTGTATGTCAGTTTTTATACCAGTACCAAGCTGTTTTTACTGCTGTAGCTCTATAGTAGAGCTTGAGGTCAGGGATGGTGATGCCTCCAGAGGTTGCTTTATCATACAGGATTCTTTTAGCTATCCTGGGTATTTTGTTTTTCCATATGAAGTTGAGTATTGTTCTTTCCAAGTCTGTAAAGAATTGTGTTGGGATTTTGATGGGGATTGCATTGAATCTGTAGATTTAATCCCCAGTTTCTAAGGCTACCCAACGGTACCTCAAACTCTCCCCTTGGGAAATGAGCCTTTTGGGCCTCCTACAGTTGGGACAGACAACAGGAGATGGACCATGTGCATCTCTCTTGGACTTCTTCAGTTCCCACAGAGCAGGGTAGCAGCCTAGATATTGGACTGTGGCTTTACTTTTTGTCGTTTTGAGATGGGACCCCACTTCGTAGACCAGCTTAACCTCAAACTGGTGATCCTCCTGCATCGGCCTCCTGAAATTCTGGGGTTACAGGTGTGCACTCCCCACCTGACTCAGGACTGAAGACTGAGGTGTCAGATGCATTAGACCTAAACCCAGGACTGGCTCCCAAATGTGTGTAACCTTGATTGGTCATTCGACATCTCTCTATCCCTCAACTCCATCATCAATTAATAGAAATAATAAGATGCCTGTCTCAGGAGGTCATTGCGAGGGTTACATGAGAGACCCTGTGAAGTGCCGGGCAGAGCATCTAGTATAGGATGAAGGCTCTGTGTGTGGGAGCTGTTATTCCAGAGAGCACATTCGCAGCCCACTTTTCTTCCTGCCATGCTGCCTTGTACTTTTCTCTCCTAAGACAATCAAAGGTTATAGAATTCACATTCCACCAGCTTGGTGACTTCAGGCAAAGTAACACAGCCTCACAGAGTTAAACAAATGCAACATAAACAAAAGTAACACACCTTAAAATAATATTCCACAACGTATTTGAGATTTAGAGTTTTAGCAGCTTATCTCCAAATGAGCTTATATGGTAAAATCTATATTCAACCATGCCAATGTAATCAAAAACATAATATGTGGCACATGTCCTCCAAGGATGCACAGACAGGAAGGGTCCCTGCAGCTGGACAGTTTCATGATGGAAACAATATTTGAACAGACTCTTGGATTATAAATTTTTATAACACAATTTTGGGCTTTTTACATATACCTAGAAAGAGTCTGTGTTTGTGCGGTTTTCAAGAGTTCCCCAGTCATAAAGGGTGTTGCGACAAAAGTCTTGTAAAGCACCCTGTGGACTTACGGCATTATGCATCTGTCAGTCACTAAGCCTGAGCCTAGCACGTGGCAAATACTCTGTGGATATTTGCACATTGACTTTTTAAGCTCCTAAAAGATGAATATTCCCTGAAGTCTGCCTCAGAAATCACCAGTGCCTTACTGGTGTCCTTTTAGCTGATAAAATTGGGCACTTTGTGATCACTGCTTAATAGCCAAGGATCAAATTTGAATCTTAAAAAAAAAAAAAAAGATCTCATGGTAATGTTCCCTAAAAGGGGGTCCAACTGTAATAGGCTCAGAGGTCAAAGTCAACATACAACTATTTCCCCACTTCAGAACCGGAAGATTTTCTATAGCATGTAGGCAGCCTCTGCTGCTTTTGAAACCCAGTACCCTCAGCCAGTAAATGTAGCATGGCCTATGTGTGTAACAACTCTGCAAGGATCTTCAACCCTCTCGTCCCTACTTGACTTAGCCAGGTCTTGGGGAAAATAACTGTCAGTATTGAAAAAAATCAGCGCAGTGAGTCATAGGCACTCGTGGACAGCCACTTTGACCCCAAGACACTGCATGGAAATGGTTTTCTTGGATACATGTACTTCCTTTAGAAAATGGGATTCTGTCTAAGATGAAGAGGATTTAAATACTTTTTCTCCATTATCTCTTCTAATAATTAAAATCCTTAGGGATTGTTAATAGGATTCTATTCATTTGAAGGCAAATAAATTGAACCCCAGAGAGATAAAGTGACTTTCTCAAGTTCTCTCAGCTAAATAGAAGGAATGAAAATGGTTTCCCAGCTACATTTGTTTCCATCACCGTACTTATCAATGTTTTCTTGAACTCTACCCCCTGAGCTCAGGGGCCTGTCTCAGCTCTCAGGGATGATTCTGCATGACTCTAAGCAAAGAAGCTCCTATTGTTAAGGCCTGGTTGTTTCCTTGATTTAATAGGACATATTCATTATAGAGATCTTAGAAAATGAAATAAAATAACGTCATCACGGATGTTGCCTCTCAGTTGTGAGAATGCCAGCTAATTCAGCCATATTGGTTGAGAAAAAAAAAGAGGGGGAGCAGGGGGAAAAAACTAAGAAATTTGAAGTGTTGATTTGTCAGGAGCCTTTCTTCCATTCAGTCTGGGATACCCCACTTCTCATTTCCCCCCCCCCATACACACACACTTATGCACACATACATTCACACTCATATACACACTCACACGCACATGCACACACAAGCACATATGTACACACTCACACATGCACATACACACGCAGACACAGAGACACAGAGAGAAAGGGAATGAGCAAGAAAGAGACCCTCCTCTCTTTCTGCTTTCCAGTGGCCACTGCCTAATATAACTGATGTACCTTGTCTGTCAACCACAGTCCCCCGATACAGACCCTGTAGGTTGGGATTGTTTCTGCTTCGGTCACTGGCATATCCGCTGGACCCATAAAATCACTAGCAGATTGTCCATTCTCCAGGAATGTCATGGAATAAGTAGATGAGCAGATTCTTCTTACTCACAGGTGATTCTCTGACTTTGAGATCTGTTCTCTCTGCAAGATATCCTGTGTTTCCCATCTATTTTTCTTGCTCTTGTTCATCATGTTTTCTTGATAAGACTGTAGTACATATGTTGTACCTAATTTTCCTCACCTGAAATAATATATGATAAGCATAAAATCTATCTTAAATATTATTATACTCTAAAATTTTACTATTTCATTGAATGAAAATGTGGGAATAGTGCAGATATTTTTAATAAAACCACTCACGGATACATCCTCATAGAATCATCACAAGTAGCTTCATGTCCCACCTGCCTTGAAGCTCATCACTTTCAGGTATAAGCTTCAACCGCATTATGTTCCTAGAAATACAATTTTGCATGCAGTGGATTTTTTTTTTTTACGTACTTGGACATTTCACTGCAAAAGTAATGAAAGGTTTTTTATTAGTTCACTTTGTCATGTGTTTCTGTATATTTATTTAGGTTACTGTCAGTCTTTCATATGTAGCCATTGACTGGAGGCAGGGGAATGACAGGTATAGAAAGCTTGAGTCTTCCAAAGGTGGATGGCATGAATGACTGAAAGCCTTCCCTCTCCCTTCACCACCCAGTCCTGATCCCATCAGCCTCCCTCCTCCCCCCCCCAATCCTACTGCTGGTGTAATTTATGGCTTGGGCTGCTTATTTGTTCGAAGCCAATCCCTGATGGGGTGACCTCCTGATGTCTTCAATTATTACTTTCAATGATGCCTTAGGCAGCTGCCTGGCACAGCAGTGCCCTCACCTTCCCGCCTTCTGCCTTGCAAGCATGGAGCTCAGCTGCCAAGCTGGCTATGCCCCATCTTATCCTCAGAGCTGTCTCCAGAGTTGCCCCCCACCCCAGAGCCAGATTAACCCCTTTTGTGAGTCGAGGTAATTTGCCTGGGTTTAGCATTAATAAGGAATGCCCCAAGCAGTTGGGGTCAAAAAGAACAGACCTGTCAGGCCCCAGGGTTAATTTAATGGCAATCTGTTGGCTGTCTGGGTTGTATGTTAGGCACGAGCCCAGTGATATCTTTTGCTGTTTAGTTCTTTGGAACAACAGGGAAATAATTTAGATAGAGTGCTCAAAAGGATCAGATGGAGAAAAGTGACTGTCAAAATGCATCCTCCCATTTTCCAGTAATACAGGGCACCTTCCATTGCTTGGCGCCTTTCTCCCTCCTTCCCGATATGAAGGGGGAAACATGTATACTGAAGCCACACATCTCCCTTTGGAACCTGAGAGAGAGATGGCCTGGGTTTCTGGGCATCTGTGTGGCTCTCCTCCTATCTTCCTCAGAAGACATCAAATTTTGCCAACTAGACTCTCTCCCACATTTCTAGAATTCAGCCAAGTCTTCCCTTAGAAAATAGGACAAGAAAGCCCTTGTCAGGTTTTTGTCCCAACTTCTAGTTGAAGCAAATCAATTATATCATGGGACATAAAAATTCTGGTTCTGGAAAATATCATCCTGGACATGTAGTTGGTGGAGCTTTCGGGGGCATAACTCAAAGGAGATAGAGCCCTATCTGGGAAGTCAGTCATTGTTCCTCTAGACCAGACAAACCCACTCAGGGAAACCGGTCTGGTGAGGCCATGCCTCATAAAATGCAGTGTGGCTGCATGAAAAGAATCCTTACACAAGCCTGCGTGTAAATCCCAGCTCTACCCATACAGTCCTATGGCCCTAAGACATTTATCTCAGAGGTCAGAAAAATGTCTCAGCAAGTCTCTTGCCACCAAGACTGATGGCCTGAGTTCAATCCCCCAGATCCACGCAATGGAAGGAGAAAAACCAACTCCACCAATGTCCTTTGCGCACCTTGGCACATGTGTGCACATATACACACAAATAAATAATGCAAAGCCACAGTCACACAGGTGACCTCTGGTAAGCTCATTGGGTCTCATAGAAAATAAAAAAGCATATGAATATGGAAAAGGAACATAAAGAAAGGATGAAGGGCGGGCAGTGGTGGCACACACTTTTAATTCCAGTACTTGAGAGGCAGAGGCAGGTAGATCTCTGAGTTCGAGGCCAGCCTGGTCTACAGAGTGAGTTCTAAGACAGCCAGAGCTACACAGAGAAACACTGTCTCCCTCCCCCCCAAAAAAAGAGAGAGAGAGGTTGATAGGAACGGGAGGGAGACAGAGGAGGGCAGGGTCAAAAGGAACCTGAATGTAATGAATACATGGATGAAAATGGCAAAGAACAGATTTAAAAGCCAAAAGCTTTTCCTGATTAGAAAGAATTTTTTTTCCTTTTTTTTGAATTTATTTTATTTTATTTTACAATATAATTCAACTTTACATATCAGCCATGGATTCCCCCGTTCTCCCCCCTCCCGCCCCGCACCCCTCCCCCCCACCCTCCATTTCCATCTCCTCCAGGGCAAAGACTCCCCCAGAAAGAAAAATGTAGCTCATCTGTTTTGTCAGCTGTAAAACAGGATTGTTAATGGCACTGACTTCATCTGCCTGGAATGAAGGACAAATGAGACTATAAGACACTTAGTCCAGGCATGCTCAACACTCGGTAGATACTAGCTGCTAGAGATTGTGCTAAAAAGAGATAGAATCATGGTTTCTTCCCTTGGCCAAACCTGAATCAAACCCAAGCACTGTATCAGGAGGGAGATTCAGACCTTGAAGAAGAATCAAGTGGCCTCTGTTGTTCGAATCTTAAGTGGTCTTTTAATTAAAAAAAAAAAAAAAAAAAAAAAAACAAAGCCAGATACCAAGGTGAAAGCTGAAAGATCAGAGAAGCAGAACAGCCAGCCACTAGTTCTTACCTCCACGGAATCCTCAGCCTAAAGAGAGTGAGTTCCTGTTTCCTCACATCCTATATACCTTTCTCTGCCCAGACATCACTCCCTGGGATTAAAGGCGTGTGTGCTTCCCAGTACTGGGATTAAAGGTATGTGCCACCCCTGCCTGGCTCTGTTTCCAGAGTGGCCTTGAACTCACAGAGATCCAGACGAATTTCTGCCTCCCGAGTGATAGGATCAAGGGTGTGTGCCACCACTGCCTGGCCTCTATGTCTAGTCTAGTGGCTGGCTCTGTCCTCTGATCCTCAGGCAAGTTTATTAGGGTGCACAATATATCACCACAGCCTTCAGATGAAGGGTGGGTGGGAGGTGGGGCAGATGTAGAAACAGCGGACAGAGGCAGATCCACTGCTCCAGGAAGACATCCTCGATGGTGGATGGTGGGAGGATCCTCCCGGAGGCACAGACGTGCTTAGGCACTTTGTTTTCTCATCTTCTGTCTTTGGGACTTTATTTTTAGGTAGAAAAAAAAAATAACTGTGGCTGTAGCACCTCCCTCGCCCACACAGCGAAGATCTCTTCCAGGGCAGTTTGTTTGCTGAGCTATACTGGTAGAGGCTGAGAAAGCTGACACCAGATTTTCTCTCCTTACTTTGGAAAAAAAGGAAAACATGCTTGCTGGCACTGTAGGGTATGGAGGCACTTTTTGATGGAATCTGAGAGCAACTGAAGAACCACCTCTGCTTACCCTATCCAATGGCATGCACACCAAGCCCAAGGCGCAGGTCAGCAGCCAGAAAGCACATCAGAGCTGCAGCCTGCAGCCCCTCCCAAGCTGTATGGGTGTGTGCTCCAGGTGTGCACACAATTCAGAGGCTGAGTTGAGAGGTAGTGTTTTATTAATCCAGGAATACACATGCCCTGCCGAACCAAGTCATCTTTGCGTCTGGTTTTGGTAGATGAAAATGTGCCAAAAGGCGATGTTAGCACAGGCCCATGCTAATTTTAGAAAGAATGTAACAGGATGCCTAAGAGATAAATAGCAAGAAACACAGCCTGGTGCAAAGCCATTGGAACAAATCCCATGCAGCAACAGCTCTAGCAGGAACCTAGGTGGTGTTTGCTGGTACGTGTCTATATTAGTTAGTACATGGCTACCTAACTGGTGCTACTAGGGCTAAAAATATGAGCATAATGCATGTTCATGCCTGTGTCCATGCCAAAGAGGGAGCTGTGTTGCTTGCTTAGGCAAAAGCATCTCTAGAATGGTCTGTGTCAAGCTACTGTTCAAAACGTTCACGCAACACGTTTTTGTTTTTTTTTTCCAAAGCGTGGCACAAAGATTCCTGGCCCATACATTTTCATTTTAATCACTATGTGTTCGTTTTCACGTGGATGATGAAACCCATCATTTCTCATGAATGTTGGCTTAATGCTTCGACGAGACGAAAAAGTGAGG
>CABHPQ010170849.1:0-36419 GCA_902168405.1 Peromyscus aztecus
TATCTGTACATCTGACAAAAAATAATATTGCAGATATTCAAAGAAATTAAAGAAAAAAACCTGCCTAAAAGAAACAAAACAAGCCATCCTATAAATACATTAACTTCCAAAATTAATGGGTAGTTTTCAAAGGCTGAATTTCAAATGACCAATATTCATATCATAAAGAGTTCAACTTAATTAAATGTCCAACTTTGCTTTTTGTTGCTGTAGAAAAGAACAACCAAAACCAACTTGGGGCACAAAATGAATTATTTCATTTTACAGTTTATCAGGGAAATCTGTTTACAGTTTACACCATCCATTGCTAACATTTGGAGAATATAGGCTTTAGGTCTAGGGATATGGAACAGGTTTAATGTAAAGTAACTTATGGTAAGAACAGATTTTTCTGAGGGGGACCTACGATGAACAAAGCAGCATCTGGGACTGAGCAGCCACTGCAGACTTAGCAGTCCAAGAAAGAGAAGCTGCTTCAGAGACTGCCAACTTCAGAAAGCAGCAGCAGCAATGTAAGCAGCTGCCCTACCAGGCACCAAAAGCTGAGGCATGCAGGGCATCACTGAATCACAGGCAGCACCAAGAGACAGTGCAAGCAGTGTGGTTCTGCATGCTTGCTTTCTGCCATGAAGGAGTCTTTGTGTAAAAAAGGGTGATGGGAAATGCAGACAGACTGAGATTGTAAAAAAAAACCAAACAGGAGGAGCCAGGAGCCAAAAGCCATGCAGTTTCTATTTGCTGGCTGGGAATAAATGTGTGGTTCCTTTAAGTGACAGTTCTCTGTTTCATACTGCCTGCTTTTCTGAAGAGGTCTGCACCAGCCAGCTATTGGGATGCATGCAGCTTTCACCGTGGAGCAGATTGCCTAGGGAATGGCTACTGACTACAAAGCAAGGTTTCAGAAACACTTTTTTGAACTGGGTTGTTGCATGCAAGGGAACTGCAACAAATTTTGGTAATGGGACTCTTTGGATTTGGAGCTTCTGCTTCAGAGTCATTATGACTTGAACAGCTATAGAAAGACTTCAGAGCAGCTGGTGATCCAGGCCCTGATTTTGAGTGTTCAATGAAATGTTAAAACTGGTATCATAACTGGCTTTTTGAACTTTTCAGACTTGAGAAATGGTATGAACAGGAGTGATTCAGTTGCAATGGGTCAGTTTTGATTTTACCTAGAACTTTATTAACTATGGTGACTCACAAACTGATTTATATAAAAATGGACATATTTTGTGTATAAATGGAGGCTTGTTTTTTCTACCCAGGCTCAAGATTCAGCTTAAAAATAATTATAAAGAAAAGGAGGAGTTAATATTCTCCAGTCTCTTTAAATTTTTTTCTTGTCCTTAGAGTGGATTAATGTTAACTTGTGTTAATGTACCCTATGTATTGCTAGCAAAACGTGTAAATAGTTCTATTAAGAGATTGCTTTTGGAAGTCTGTGAAAGTTTGTAGTGTAAAGCGTACTATTGAGAGCTTGCTTTTGAATGTAAACTTGTGAGAATTGTAATTATGTATAGTAATATGTGTGCTAGAATTATGATGTTAACCTGTTAATGTTAATTATGATGTTAAGGAGTATTTATATTTGAAGTGGTTGCATCAGGGGTTTACTGATTTGTTTGGTGCAATTGTATCAGGAGTATATTGCTTTAAAAAAAAGGCTTGGTGCAGGTAAGGCTGTTGTAGTCACCTTAAATCCATTCAAAAAGGCCATTCCATCTTTATCATCCTCAACTCCTTTATTAGGAGGTATAGCAGCAATAAGGACCAGGAATATTTGCTATAATTATTCCAGCTATTTGCAAGTTCTTGATGGAAAAGCAGTTTCAGAGTTGCATGGAGTTAAGCTCTGCACCTTCCCTTGCAAGAGGCTGGTAGTCATAGATGGGTAAGTTCTTCTTGCTAGCTGTCAACCTAAGATAGAGTATACTATGCAGAAAGTGTATCTCAAAGACAAGTAAGTCTAGTTGAAGAAGGAGAAGACAGTTTGAGAGACCCTTTATATTATTAGGAGGGGTGACTGTGGTGGCCCACAGAGGCTTCCTAGTGAGACTTTACTCAAGGTCAGAGTATCTGAGCTTGCTTTATCCAGCAGGGCTGCATAATAGGATGTTTTGAACATGGTCCTGGGTACCAGGTATTTTGAAGGGTCTACACTTGGCTATATGTTGTGCTTTGATCTTGGTAAGGGGAGATCTTTTGTCTCACCCCTTGGCATTGTATAAAAAGACCTTTGGAATAAATCTCAAGGTGACTGAGTATTGGCCCAGGGGCCTCCCAAAGCTATCCTTTGTCTCTGTCTTTCTTATTGTTCTTATTGTCTCTTTCTATCTTTCTATCTATCATTTCCTCATTCTTCTCTCCTTTCCCCAAGAACCCTTTGACAGGTCAGAGCTGGACTCTGGCACAGCCCCACATAGATAAAACTTTCCATTTCAGAGGAAGCTCACTAAGACACAGTTTTCTAAAAAGAGGCAAAACATTATATACTACAAGGAAGCTAGTTAAGCTCAGAAAATTGAAATTGACACTAGGTTTCTCTTCCTCAAACATATATTAGCAGAAAGGGCAGCTGAGAGACAGACAAACTGTACTTTCCCCAAACTGCTCACACCAGCTGAGCTGCCTGAAAAAAGGATACTTGCTAACCCATTACTCTGCATGAGTGTTGTGCAGTGTATCTAAGGTTTCCACCATTTATGATCTATGTCCCATGCTAGGATGGGCTTTGGTGATGCAGCTGTCAGTTTTTGCTCTTATAATTAACCCCTCACCCTTATTCTCTAAGCAGCCCAATAATATAGAGTGGTTCACCAAGTTGGACTTCTGTGTATTCTTATTTTGGTGTTTTGTTGTTTTTCTATTTGAGGTGAGTAAACATTTACTCATGTTTCTGATGGAATAATGTCACATTACAGGCTATGAGTTAGACTATGTTATATAGAAAGTCAGTCATGAAATCAATGGATTAGTGAATTAATTGTCTGAACCTTTGTAAACAGTTGTCTTCTTGGAAAACATTTATTTAGTTCATATAAATATTGTCTAGTTATCTCCTATGAATTGAAACATTCCCCTGAGGTGTGAGGAGGGAGACCTTCAAGGCTGGGAAGGTAACAGAACCCTAGCCTTAGGGATGCCAACAAGTTACAAGATTCACAAGGCCTCTCTCCATGGTCATAAAATATGTGATTGAGTTGCCTGTATATTGGGTAGGAAGCTTCATGGATGCAGCTTCTGTGAATCCTCACTCATGCTGTGGTGGGCTTTTGGGTTTTCAGGGAGGCCTTTTCTTTTATGTTTCTATAGGTAACATACCATTCCTGTAAGTAAATCACAATCAACTAACTTGATCACCAAATTAGACTTAGGTAGAATCATTGTGTGTGTGTGTGTGTGTGTGTGTGTGTGTGTGGTGTTTGTCATTTGTGCCTTTTCTGGAGTGTATATGTTTGATCTCTTTTACCCCAAAAGTCATATAACAATAAAATACACCTAAATTCTAGAAGTTATAATAGCCCTATGGACTTAGTTAAGAAATTAGATGGAATTATTTTATGTATAAGGAAAAAAGATATACAGATTTCACTCACTTTAGGTAAATATGATTCAGTTAAATAAAAGATAGACGTCAGATCTAACCACAATTCTTGGGGTTCACCTTATATAATGGATATAGGGAATACTGAGACCCTTGTATAGAACTGGGTAGAACTCACACAATAAACACTTCATTATAACTTTTTTTTCTACTTTGACATGGTTATTAAACATGGTTATTTCAAGTCCTAGTTGCCTGCCCTATAGTTTGGTAGTGTGACTTTGTTGTTTCTTCATCTGACATCCTATTCTTTCTTAACAGTTTGATAAACTGCCTGATCAAAATATTTCCTCTCTTGTTTATATCTGCTGTAACCTACTGAAAACCAATTTTCTTCATGTATATTTTTCATTCTCCATTTTTCTGGTAGCATGGCCATTGATGCGGACATCTTTGTTCATCAGAAAATCTCTCTATTCAAGAAAGTAGTTAATGCAATTTGGCCTTTTTATATTAAGTTTGAGTGTTTTAAGAGCTCCCACTGCATGCTTTGAAGTCCTGTACCTGAGAAATTCATGTTTATTGACTACAAAATTCCTCCTTCTGTAGATAATTAATTCCTGATTATAGTCCCAAACACTTCTTTCTAGTTACTCCTTTTGAACATAGACACAATTTGACAATCACAGTGGTAAAATATATTGCCTCTCATAGCTACTTTTGGATACATTGGACTTTGAAAAAAATGATACACACACAGACACACACACACATATGTATATATACATATATATACATATATATTCTTATTCTGTTTTCAACAGAATTATCTAGCATGTTGTAACTCTAACTTCTATGAATTTATTGAAAAATGGAAGTTATGAGTTGACTACACTAACCTCTCAAAGAAGAATTATCTGTAGATTTATGAAAATTTGAGAAAGTACTTCTTTTTGGGATATAAGATACAGAAAAGAACTAGATAGGAATTCATTTGGCCATGAGATATTTATTTATCAGAAGAAATGCTTTGAGACTAATCAAGTATGAAGTACAAATTCTGATATGCCAGGTTAAAATGAATTGTTATGTATGGAAGATTATCACATATCATATGTTGAAGCCAAAGCAGTGAATGCTTTGATTATCATTGCTATATGAATTATTTTACTTTAAATTCCACAATTGATATAATCTTTCAGGAAACAATCATCAGTGTTTCCTTGGTCTCCTGTTTCCTGCACTCATGTCTGCTTTGATTTTTCCTACATTGATTCATTTTTTTTTCTTCATGACAGAATGTAATGTAAGAGCCCTGTTAAGTGAACTGCTTTAAGATTTCCTGAGGAAAGCTTGACTCAATTTAATTAACTTTGTACAATATGTGACTTTTTCTGGGAGAAATATGAACAAATATTTATACTCCCCAGATAGGACACCAGAGACAGATCAAAGAAATGATCCCACCCAAGTGTATCATAGTGAATCAGTGAATTCAGGGAAGTCACTAACAGGAAAACAGCTGACTCAAAGACAGCTGCATTATCAAAAAGCCCAACTCAACTGACTCATGAGGCCTCAGAATTACTTCCAAACAGTACAGCTAGTTGGAGAGTCTCTTCCTCTCTTCACAAGTCCTTACTTGGAGGTGAGTCTTACAACTCTTGAAAATTCAGGAACTTCCTGAAAGTTGTGAGTTGTTTCCTTACTGTGTCTTGTAAATTTCCTTACTTCCTGAGCCAAAATAAGCCCATCTAAAATGTAATGATTCTGTGAAGAGGAAACTGCTACACAATATCATAGTACATAGCCTTTATTCTGAGGGTCTTATTTCTTGATCACATTGAAGATTAAGTTTTAATCTTAGAACAACTTTATTGTTTTCCAAAACATAAGCAAAGGGTAAACTAACGGTTTTTTATTTTGTTTTGTTTTTTAACATGATTTCTAGGTATCAAATTCAGGTGCTCAGGCTTGCACAACAAGTACACACTTGCTAGCCGTGTGTGTGTGTGTGTGTGTGTGTGTGTGTGTGTGTGTGTTTGTGTGTGTGTAGAGAGAGAGATGATAAAGATCACATGTAGCATTGTAGCTGAAGTCTTCTGATCCCACGTCCCACAGCCATTCAGACCCAAGCCAACACACAGAGTATTATATTGATTTTGAACTGTATGGCCATTAGCTCAGGCTTATTACTGACTAGCTCTTACACTTAAATTAACCCATAATTCTTATCTATGTTTAGCCACATGGCTTGGTACCTCTTCTCAGTTCTGCCATCACATCCTGCTTCCTCTCTGTCTGGCTGACAACTACTCACTCTGCCTTCCTCTTCCCAGAATCTACTTGTACTGCCTATACTTCCTGCCTAGCTACTGGCCAATTAGTGTTGTATTAAACCAGTGTACAAAAGCATTATCCCACAGCATAGCATTATCTTCACACACACACACATACACACACACACACACACACACACACACACACACACACACACATAATATGGAGATTTAATCATACCAGTCTGTGTTCATGCTTCTATTTTCATTACTGTGACCAAATACATGAGATAAATTATTTAAAGGAACAAAGATTTATTTTGACTCACAGCTGCCATCTACTCCAGTAGATCATCCTTTATCATTTGATTGGATGAAAAGATTCTAAAATAATGCACTTGAACACATATATGTAGTTCTCCTACTATATTCTTCTGACTCATTCATTTGATTAATATTACTTTGTATCTATCTATGTCTGCAACTTGATCTGTATTTAAAAGTTGTAGATACTTTACTTAACCTTACTGACTCTTTTTGTCCCCATCTTTCACACAAAGAGATGAATCACTTTAGGGGATCTTACAGAAGATCTTACAAAAGTGGACAAAAACCTGTAGAAAAGGTCCTGGAAGGATGGGATTTTAGGAGGAAAAACAAAAATGAAAATTTGAAAGTTGCTACTTTATAGTAATCAGAATAAAAGAAAACTTGGTAAAAAGTAACACTATGAAGTACAACACTAATTTCAGCCCAATTTTTTAAAAGACATGTTTCTCTTTTCATCAGTACTAGCTGAAGAGTAGCTTAAATTTGTAGAAAGATAGATAACTCTCCTTTGTGTGACTGTGTGAAATTTGCCATCATAGTTAATGAGACATATGTACAATTATTTATAACTCAAAACCTGTGAAATTACTTATCTCCTATTAGTGTATTTTAAGCAACTGGGCATAAAAATTAGGTACAATTTTTTAGTCAAATCATTAGGAATTTTTTTAACTGCTGAAAATCTCACAGACAGTTCTATCTAATAATACTAAACAGGATAGACAATCCTGGCAAAGTGTGACATAATGCTAAATAAATAAAGACCAGATTGAGTTAGCACTATAGACTCAAGGAGTAAAAACCCTGGGGATCTTAAAAAAGTGGACATCCTGGAAGGATGGGAAGGAGTGATGCAGGTGTATATGTAGGAAAGTATATATAATGAGAATGCAAAGAGAATATATCCGGAAGGGCTAGTGCATCATATCCTCTCAACTTCTGTGAAATAGCTGGATATGAAGAGGGCAAGTGCACCTTCATTTTTCATGTATGCTTAAATTTGAATTCATTACAATTGAACCATATAAGAGCACAGTTTGTATTACTGTCCACTACTCATTTTGACTGTCAAAGCAGAGGCCTCATGGAGTTGCCTTATGTCAGCTTCAGTCTTGTTTCAGCTTCTTTCTAGAACAAAGACTTATTTTTTAATCTACATCAATACTATCGTCAACAGTCTTGAAATATTTTAGTTAAAACTGTTAAGAAATGTTAAGATCAATGACTGGAGGGTCTATTAAAGTACATCTAATTTCTAATGTGCACATTATTTTTCTTTTTTCCTTTAGAATTATTTTGTTACATCATAAATTTATAACAACTTTGTAACTTTACACATGCACTTAAATTTCTTAACAGAAAAACGTCATGTCTTATCACACTCTGATCTTGACAAATAGCTTTTCAAAATTTTTGAGAAAAATCTTTAAAAAGGTTTCACATGTCACCTGAAACTTAGTTTATACATTATAAAAGAAAGACTGCATCTACACTCTTAACAAAGACCACTAGAAAGAAACACCAACTAAAAGCTGAGACACAGTCTTGAAGGAAGCATTTTTTACAATCCTTCCTCCATAGTAAGGTAATTCTATTAAATAATCTATTCACAGAATGGCTGTCTATCTGCTGTGGTGTCTTCTACTACATCACTGACTATTTGTGCATTTTTGAGTAAGAGTTTCTTTAACATTGTTACTAAGATATTCTGTAACCTGAAATGCTTCTGTTACCTCTGGGCTCTCATCCTCTACCATATTTACAGTGAAGTCCATGGAAAGTAGGAAAAAGCTCAGTACCGTCTATTTCCACGTAAACCCCACTTCATCCACTTCCTCCAGGATCATAGCTTCCTCTACCATATGATGCTTCCATGTTCCTGTTACCACTAAAGTTTCCTCTCTTCATTCAACCATAGTTAGAAGGTTGCTGATTATAATTTCCAAAATCATTGTCATTTCCACTTACATAATTTCCTCCTCCATAGTTGTCATAACCAACTCCCAGCCCCTACCCTAGGTGCCATATCCATGTCCTCTACCACCATATCCTCCTCCTCCATAACCAGGTCTACCTCTAAAATTGCCACCTCTAGGTCCTCCTCCATATCCATTATAGCCATCCCCAAATCCACATCCACTTCCATATTCATCAGATCCCCATGCTAGAGTTGCTTTTTTGTCCTGGTCCCAAATTGCCACCACCACCATGAGTATCCACAGTTCCTCCTTTTCCACTGTTAGAACTTTGGACTTCCCACATTCTTTGTCTAGACAAGGCCTTTCTAACTTCTGCATTGTGACCATTGAGGGTGTGATACTTTTGCAACACAATTTTATTCACGAGATCATGGTCATCAAACGTAACAAAGCCAAAGCCTCTCCCTCTCTCAGACTGTCTATCAATAATTATTTCATTAACATAATAATTAAACATTAACATAAGCCTAGGAACTGTAGCCATGCTGTTGGATTCTCCAGAAGAGCTGCCAGCTTAAGTCGTGCTGGGATCAAGAAAAAGGGTTCTTGGCGGTTCGTGTTTCTGGAGTTGTATCCATGCCAGTGGATGTCCACATGCTCCAGAAGAGAATTTGACATTGCTGCTGCCATTGTTGTGGTTATAGCAGTGGTGGCCACCGCTGCTACTGTTTCTGGGATTACCATTTCATAATTGCTTACTACAGCTAGCACAGTGGAGACCCTGGCAGCAAAAGTAGCTACCACAGTTAGTTAATATTTCATTTCTATTGGGCATGATAAATTTAATTCAATGGTTATATACATTTCAATTGGCTTTGAAAATTATAAATTTATAAACTCAAGTTCCATTTGCTTTTGGGATACCACCTTACAAGGACTCCAACTTGCAGTAAGGCTCGTTAAGGAAGAGAATGGCTCAGTTGCCTTTAGCCTACTGGCTATGGATGGGATAGGACCTCTGTTGGTCTTTTCTGTGTCAAACACACAGATTGCAAGCCCAGTGCCACTTTGAGATCTTTGGCAGCAGTTAACTCTGCAGCTCACATACAATTGAGCCTGTATGATAATGATAAAGACGGGTAATGCCTGGGGGGTGTTCACCAACCTAAGACAGAGCGCCTGTGTGGCCTGGACAGGTGTCTCCATGACAGGTAAGGTGACCTGCTGACATCCCAAGCAACCTAAGTCAGAAGCTCATTTTTTTAGTAAAAGGGGGACCTGTAGGGTCCTGGCCCCTGTTTTGGGTAACTGTTGCCTTGCTTGCTAACCTTGACCTTGCTATCCTTGTCTGTGTATCCTGCATAATGGGTGTTAACAGCTTAGATGCAAGATTGTAAAACATTGGTAGCGAACTTCTGCCCTCTGGAGTTCTCCCATTGTGCTGTAAGCCTGTATTTAAGACCTCCTCCCTCCTTCAATAAACAGCATTTGGCATTAAATAAATAAAAAAATGGCTACCACATAGTGTATCGAGTAATGACAAGGGAAGGCATATTATCTGTAAGGAGTGGGAGTTATGAAAGATAATCCATGTTCCTTATGATATGAAATGGATAATATCTAAAATAAGAAAAGTTAAGGAATAGCAAAAAAAATTATTTCAATAGTATCACTTTTTCCATATTCCTCCAAGTAATCTCTAAGGTGGTGTTCCTCAGTATCTTCTTTAATTCCAACAACAAATAGCTTCTTCACTGTCATATGGCCTTCTTTCTCCTCACTCCTCTCTTGCTACAGCACGTTTTGGCTTAACTACCCTCCCATCAAAGGAATGAGGCCTTGCAGCCATGTCAGCATCCACCTCAGTCATGGATGAGAAAGTTACAAAACCAAATCCTCCTCATCTCTTGCTTGCTGGATCCCTCATAACCATATAGTCTGCAAGGTTTCCTCATTGCTAGTAGTAGTTTCTCAGACTCATTTCTGTGGTTTCAAATCTTAAGCCACCAATAAAGAGTTTACAGAACTGATCCTTTTTTCATTTTTTTCCTCTCCAAAGAAACAGTTTCTAAAGGTTTCCCCCATTGCAGACTCATTCACTATAGAACTGTTTACCACCTCCAATGAGAGAAGAAAAATCTCCACAGATGCACATGCACAGGACATGTCCTGACACCATGGTGAGTGCAGCCACTGCTAGAGAAACTTGCCACTGGGAACACCTGTTACACACAAGACCCAGTGCCACTGCTACTCGCGCATTATTTTTCTATGTGGAGATATTTTAACAACTGGGTTATATTTTCAATTCCTACTGCTGTCAAGACCATAGGAATGCCTCTTTTAGCAGCCAGATAATATTAGATCCTTTGACATTGTACAACAACTTAGCTATTGCATATAAAGCCATACATAGTACATGTAAGTGTCCACAAGCCAATCATGATGTTAGGAAGTTTAAAAATCTGTACATTGGACACAGGTAATCCCAAAATTCAAATTCTGTTCTGATAAATTCTAGCAGTATAACATGGGATAGTTCTCTTCATTTCACTTATCCATGTTGACAAATTGATTGCCCATCTGAAATGGGATTTTTATGAGGTTTAAATATAATTCTAGAGAAGATAAAAGACTGCTGGCTGAAAACATTTATGCATAAGAGATTTCCAGGGCTTGTCCCCCCACCTACACCTACCTATAAAGTTTTAATAGCAGAAAGCAACATAGGAAAAATAATGCCAGCTCTGAAATGAAATTAAAATTCTATGATTGAGATTGGATGAGTAAAAATGAAAAATGTATGAAAACAGGGAAAATTATTAAAAATAAACTAAAAATTATAGTCAAGAACTGACAAGAAACATAGGGAAATGGTGCATAAGAAAGCAAATTGGCAGAATAAACAATTCTAAGTCCACAAATATTACACATTTGAGCCATATGTGGCTTTGCAGTTGGCAGCCTCATCTGCATTATCATTATATGTTTTTAAATTTTTACTACATTTACTTATGTATTCATGAAGAGGACACTCATGTATGTGGAGGTCAGAGGACAGCTTGCCAGAATTTATTCTCTCCTTTCACCATGTTTGTCGGAAGGCAAATTTCCCCTCTGAGTCACCTTACCAGCCTAGTCATATTATTCTGTTTGTAAGAATACTTAAACATAATGAAGAATTTGTACTTTTGGCAATCCTTCTAAATGATTTTGCTCAAGTGTCAAGGTCCTATGCTTTGTAAAATAACAATGAGCATCCCAGGGAGGGGATTTACATGTGCCTCTGAGGAAAGGGTCTCTTTCAAAAGCTATATATAGATATAGATATATATCACATATATCTTATATACCACATATGTATTTTGAAATATATGTATACATATACATATCATATATGTATATCATATGCACACATATATCATATGATGTGCGTGTGTGTGTGTGTGTGTGTGTGTGTGGTCATTTGGCATGCAGACACCTGAGGTTATTAGATAGAATTTATTAGTTTCAAGTTAAATATAAATAAATTGTTATATGAGTTAGTTGGTATACTCACCATGATGGAAGATTGAGTGGAACCAAATGATTGGATTAGAAACCTTAAAATTTATGTAATTACAGAAATGTGTATACATGAATACTTATGTCATATATAAATATGTCATTATATGAGACATACTGTATTTTATATATGAACATGACATGCTTAAATGAGATCATTCAGGATCTCAACAAACTGTCTTGTAAGTGTGGGCTAGGATATCTTAGTCAATATATTTATGTATATATTGTATAATATATTAATTATATATACTATGTATATATTGTATAAACGTATTTTCTGAGGACACTGAGGCAGGACTGTCATAAGCCTTACACTTAGCTACAGAGTTATAGCTTGCCTCAGAAAAACAAGAAATAAATGTTCCATGACTAACTGAATTTCTAGAGAGAAAGACAGTAAATATATTGAAAGACTTGAAAGGGGTTCTAAGCAGCTGGCATGAGTACTGAGTGTGAATGTCACCATCTTAGTCATGGATATCACATAGTGGAAGGAGAGAATTAAGTCCTGCAGGTTGTCCTCATGTGTTCCCCATAGCACAATATGTACATAAACACACAAAAAATAAATGGATTTGATGAGTAGATGACTGACAATTTTTCAAATTTTATAACCTTTGGATTACATATAAATAAAACAAAATTCAATTGATGAATGTTTAAAAGGATACAGTGAACAGTACTAAATCTATATATTTAATTTAAAATAAAATAGATGCCAAAGAGAAATAAATGAGGGCTGAGTTACTAATAACACGTAACATAATATTGTAGAAAATAGACTAACCATTGTACTGAACAGAATTTGAATCCCTGGAATTAAAATAAAGATTCATATCATAACTGAAAAATCAACCCTGACCAAAAGCTCTAAGAATGTAAAGCATACATAAAACAGACAGATAAGATATGATGACAACTATAATTAAAGAATTAAACAAACTAAATAGAAATAATTCATATAGTAGTACCCAGAAATCATTAAAATATTTAAGAATTAATTGATTTAATTTGAAGCCCTTATGGATTAAAAAAGAAATACAGATGAAATTACATAGTACTTTTAGATGATTGATATGAAAACTCAATGCATTAAAATTTGTATGATAGATCTGAAAACCTACAAACCTAGTCATTCTATACCCTAAGCTCATGAACCCTCTTTGTGTATGAGCCACATTTCCTGAGTAAGTCCCTTCTTGCCTTTCTTTGCTTTTATCCCAACCCTGTGCTATCTATAAAACCACAGTCCTAGTTTCAAACTAGTAGCTATGAACCCACTTCATTTGTAAGCCCCATTTTTCTAGCCAAGTAAACAATTCATCCTCAAGCTTCTCTTGGCCTAGCAGAGGTCATGTATTGCAGGGAATAATGGGTTTGGCTTGGCCTAGCTGCCTTGACAGGTATGCATCATAGGTTTTTCAGGATAGAGTACAAGGCTTCTGGGGCACAATGTGCCTTCCAGTTCCTGAGAGACTGGAAGTGAAATGTTTAGACCACTTTGTGTTTCTCTGTATGTTCCCATAATAGTTAAGAAAGCATGAAGGTTTGCCAAGAGAATTATCTGAGACATTAACCTTAGATACCCTGTATGACTTGCAAACTTCACTGTTTCCTAGCAACTACAACTGTATTGATCCTGACAATTACCATTATATTCTGTTTCTGATAAAGGTATAAAAGTTTGATTGCTATTAATAAAATTGCCACAGCCTCAGTTTTGTTGTGACCCCTCTAACCTGGCCTGATTTCATTTCTAGCAGCCATATCAGGTAACTTTGGTTTGGTAAGTAAGGGTGGGTGCTTACAATGTAGCTCCTGAACTGGCCCAATCTATGGAAAGGTAGATTATTATATCAGACATACAACCAAAAAGAAAAAAGAAAAAGAGCTCTGCATGCTTAGGTCAGGTTGCAAAACAAAAACAACATGAATGGCAAAGCAGCATGTCTCCCTCCAATCCCACAAGTCATATAGATGCATTCTCTAATGAGAACTACTCAGAGGGACCCCACCCAGTACAGGAAATTTAAAAGAATAGTAAAAAATATTGTCAAATAATTTAAATAATTTAAAGAAGCCAAAAGAAATAATTAAACTTTAAGCAAATAACAATAAGCACTTGAGTGTTGTCCAAGAAAATAAAAATATATACCTCCATAAAATAACAGTATAATTCAGGATTTGAAAACTGAACTCAATAAAGAGATAAAAACAATGCACAAGCTGAAAAGAAGATGGAATTATGAAAACCTCAACATTCCCATCAGAAATCTCAGTGGAAGGTCTTACAAGCCAAATGAATCAAGCAGAAGATAGAATATCAGTGCTCAAAGATAAAGCAGAAGATCTAGACAAAATAAGCAAAAAAAAATTGCTTTTAATTTAATGCACAGGGTAGAAAAATACAAGAAACATGTGACATAGTCAGAGGACAAAATCTTCAAGTTGTGGACATGAAAGAGGGAGAAGAATCCCAAATTAATTGCATAGATCAACTTTTTAACAGTATCATAGAAGAAAACTTCTCGAAACAGAGGGAAAACATACCTATACAGATACAAGAAGAACACACAGCCTCATCTAGTCAAAAATCAAAAGAGAAACATCATGGAATGTCATAGTCAAAACAATGAATATACAGAAAAGAAAAAAGAAAAAAATCATTGACTCCTGCAAGAAAAAATTCATAGGACATAGATAAACTAAAACCCATCAGAATAACATGTGATTTCTCTGTGAGAATTCTGAAAGCCAGAGGATCTGGAGCAATATACTACAAGTTCTAAAAAAGCATGACTGTCAACTTAGACAACTGAGCACAGGAAAACTATCTGCCACAGTTTGAAAAGAAAGGAAAGCTTCCATGAGACATACTTTCAAACATTCAAAGAGCCAAAAAGTAATATCCAACAAAAATATTGATAAACAGAATACTGGAAGAAGTACTACAAACTGAAGAGAAGAACAGCAGAGTCAAGAGATCCTAGAAAGAAAATAAATGAAGCTATAATTTAATGAAAAACAAAACACAACCAAGAACACAAACCAGAAAAAAAAATATCAAAATGACTGCCATATAAACTCACCTTTCAATAATAACTCTAAATATTAATGACCTCAGCTCTCAAATTAAAAAACACAGGCTAGCTTAATGGGCTAAAAAACAAAACAAAATCTGTCTATCTGTTGCCTACAAGAAACTCATTTTATTTTTAAAGATACACACAACATTAAAGTGAAAGGATGAAAAACTATTCAAAGCAAATTAGAACAAGAAGCAAGAAAATACTGCAATTATAGTATCTGACTAAACAAACATCAAAGTAAATATAATTACAAGATACAAAGAGGATCACTTAATTCTAATCAAATTATTAATTAACCAGGAAAATACAATAGCACTAAATATAAACACACCAAATTTGGGGCACTCAATTTCATAAAAAGCACACTAGTGAAATTAAAGACTCAGATTAACACAAATCCAATAACAGCAGTTGATTTCAGTACCATACTTTGTACACTAGATAGAGCATCTGGAAAAAATAAGCAGAAAAACGCTAGGGTTAAGTGAAATCATAGATTAAATGGACATAATAGATATCTGCAGACTATTCTACCCCAATAATATAGAATATGTATTTCAGAAAGCAGCATGTGAAATCTTTTCTAAGCAAACTTTACCCTGGCACACAAAGCATACTTTACCAAGCACAGGGGGAAAAAATGAAATAATCCCATGTATCCTATCTGACCATTAAGTGATAAGACTTTAAACAAGAGAAGGAGGAGGAGGAGGAGGAGGAGGAGGGGGAGAGGGGAGGGGGAGAGGGGAGGGGGAGGAGGAGGAAAAGGAAGAGGAAGGAAAGAAAAAGGGAAAAAGAGGCCAAACAAAAATCTACTAAGTATATAAATGCATGGAGATTAAACAACTCTTTATTGGGTCAATGAAGAAGTCAGTATAGAAAAATTTTCCTGGAGTCAAGTGAAAATAAAAACACATCACAATAACACCTCTGGGACACATTAAAAGCTAAGAGAGAAGTTTATAGGCCTAAGTGCCTACATTTAAAACAATTAGAAGGAGCACAAATAAAGGATTTAGTGAAGTAACTCAAAAATCTGAAAAAAATAAAATAAAAACAATTTAAATTCAAACCTAGTTGATAGAAAGAGATAATAAATTCTAAGCAGAAAAAAATAGAAACCAAAAAATGAACAAAACAATAAAGCAAAGAATCAATGAATCTAAGATTTATTCTTCAAGAACATTAACAAGACCAACTGATCATTAGCTCAATGAAACAAAAGGATGAGATGACCCAAATTAGCAGAACCAGAAATGAGCAGGAAAACATTATAACAGACACCAATGAAACACAGAACGTTATGAGGGAATATTTTAAAAATCTGCACTACATTGAGTTATAAAACTCTAAAAGAAATGGATGATTTTCTTGATTCATCTGATTTACTAAAGTTAAACCAAGAAGTGACCAACAACATAAACAGACTCATATCAAGTGAGAAGATTAAAACAATAATAATAAGTCTCCAAGTTAAAAGGTAACCAAAACCAAAACAGGCCCAGATGGTTTCACAGCAAAATTCTACTATAGTTTCAAAGAAAAACTACAACCAATACATCTTAAACTCTTAAAAAAGAAACAGGAGGAATATTACCAAACTTGTCCTATGATGCCAGTGTCACTCTACTATGTGAAAACAGCAACAAAAACAAAACCCAGCACTGTAGAACAATATCCCTGATAAACATAGATGCAAAAATTCTCACCAAAGTTCTAGGAAACCAAATATAAGTGCATATCACAAAGAGCATTTACCACATCAAGTGTCTTAACCTAGAAATGCAATGTTGGTTAAATATATGTAAGTCAATAAATATAGTAAACCCTATAAATGGACTTAAAACCAAAGTTACATGTCCATCTTGGTAAGACATTAAAAAAAAAAAGCCTTTGACAAAGTCCAACATGCTTTCATGATAAAAGTCTTAGAGAGGATAAGATTGGCAGGAACATATCTCAAGATAATAAAGGCTCTCTGTGACAAATCCACGGCCAACCTTATCCAAAATGTAGAAAAACTTTCAGTATTAAAATTAGGAACAAGAAAAGGCTAGACACTATACTCATTCCTTTTCAAGGACTCAAATCACTAGCTGGGACAATAATGCAAGTGGAGAAAATTAAGGAACTACAAATAGGAAAAGAAGTCATATTATCCCCATTTTCAGATTATATAATGTTGTACAGTAAGAGATCCTCAAAATTCTACAAGAAAAGTTTTAGAAACAATGAACAGTTTGGCAAAGTAGGAGAATTAAAAAAAAAAACCAACTCAGAAAATCAACAGCCTTTCTATACACCAACCATAAACACACTGAGAAAGAGACCATGGACAAACTCCCATTAACAATAGCATCATAGATAATAAAATGTCTTGGGATGAACTAACCAAGGAAATAAAAGACCTATACAATGAAAACTTCAAACCACTGAAGAAAGG
This sequence comes from Peromyscus aztecus, assembly GCA_902168405.1. Taxonomy (NCBI): domain Eukaryota; kingdom Metazoa; phylum Chordata; class Mammalia; order Rodentia; family Cricetidae; genus Peromyscus; species Peromyscus aztecus. The sequence continues at coordinate 17,172 of CABHPQ010170849.1, forward strand.
GATTGAGAAAAATATTAGAAAGTGTACAATATCTTGTGTTCATGGATTGGTAGAATTAATATGAAATTGACCATCTGACCAAAGGCAATTACATAGTGTAATCTCAATTAACATACACCATTCTTCACAGAAGTAAAAAAGCAGGACCCACTGCTTTGCTAGAGCCAATGCTTGCCCAGAATGTGTCTCTTTTTTTCTCATTGTCTAGTTTCTTGGTAGAACTCTTGGTGTTCCTAGTCCTTACATTTGTGCCATTTCTAATTGTGGTTTTGAATCTTGACTTAAAATGGACTGCATTTGACTGACTGGAAATACAGAGAGCCCAGAATCAAAACTATACACAAAATTCACTCAGTTTATATTGAACAGTCACAGACACCATATACACCACACACACACAGGTGTGCACATACAGACATACATGGGCACATACACACACAGGCACATATACTACATGCCACAAACAGGGGTACACACAGACACACCACATACATTCATGCAGAAACTCACACACCACACAAAGACATACCACACAAGTATACACATACAGTCATACATGGGCACATACACAAAGACACATATGCTATACATACCACACACAGGGGTACACACAGATACACCACACATGTTCACACAGAGACTTGCATACATAGACACAGGCACAAACCACACAAAGACATACCACACAGAGCGCCACATATGGACATATGTATTACATACTGTGACACAGACACAAGCACATAAACATAGGTACACATCACATGCATGTGGTAATATACACAGGGGCACATACATATAAACACAGAAAAACACACACCATACATAAGTATACATGTAGACACACATCACACACAGACACATACACCACAAACAGCACATTAGTGTGTGCACATGCCCAGATACTTACAGGGAGACATACAAACCACCCACAGAGACACATATATCACACAGATACAAGTATGAACAATCACACACCTCACAAAAGAAAAATCAAATTGTCAATCTTTCTTTTGCCAAAGTCTCTCCAGACACTGATGTAGAAAACAAATTTGTTCAGGTGATTATTTCTGCTTTCTAGAGGGAAATGATCAGACAGGGTTATGTCTTCTCAAGGTCAATGGCACATGGTTATTTTAAATCATGTGACATGCAATCATGCAATCGAGCTAACATGTCCTTCAATTAAACCTATAGAAGTGAAGTACAATTGTGAACATCTTTCTGTCTAAATGCCGAAAAGCATTTTTATTTTTCAAAATTATGAACATAAAGGCAAGCAAAAGAAGAAAACTACAGAATTAACATTGGGATTCACAGGTTGTGAGAGTCAGTGGATTTAGCTCTATCCCTCCTGGATCTATAACAGAAGGACTCTAAGTCATCTTATCACTGTGACACTTGCTGGACAAAGAACAGTTGCATATATAGAATGGGAATTATTTTAGTCCTAAAGAAGAATAAGGAAAAATGGATGCAACTGGAGAGACCAATGTTAGCTTGTGCATTAGCCCTGGACACTCATATAAGTGCTGTGAACTCAACTGGACTCCAGGTCCCATCTGACCACGAGTAGTAAATACCTGTTCTGCTAATCTTTCATGATTGTTCATGGTCACTGTCACCAGTTGAAAAAAATCTTAATTTGAAAGAAATTATGTTATTTATCTATTTTATGGTTTACATATTGTGTGCTAGCTAATGAATTAAGCCATTAAATCAAATATATATGTTTTATCTATACTTTCTCTATAATCATTTGCTGTTAGCATAAATATCCATGGTCTCTCTTCCTTCTGGTTCCTGCCTTGACTTCCCTTCTTGATGGAATACAAGTGTTAAGATTAAATAAGTCTTTGTCTCCTCAGATTGTTTTTGGTCATGACCTTTATCACAACAAAACCAAGAAAACTCAGATGCATTTGACTTTACAAGGGGGATTACTGCTTTCTAGCTTGCTCTCCACAGCTGGATCAGCTGTTTTCTTGTATCACCCAGAACACCGCACTCAGGGATGGTGTCACTGTCAGTGGGCCCTTCCACACCTATCATTAGTCAACAAAATGCTGCACAGTTAGATGTGTAGGCTATTTGATGGAGGCGTATTCTTACTTGAAGTTCCTTCTTCCCACATGATTCCAGCTTGTGTCACCTTGACAAAATAACTGAGCAATTCACATATATCGCCTGCTTTTCCATACTGTAATCTGGAAACGGAGACTGTTACACATACACCACTTGCAAGCAGTGGCCATTTGTGCATTATCTCTTTAGGATGAGAGTGTCTACATAAAATATTTGGAATTCATTCACATGAGAATTTTATCTCCTTTCTTTTGTTTATTTATACCAATTAATATGTATGATTTTTATTTGTATATCCAATTACATTTAATATCACTTTATATGCTTGGTTTGAGTTGTTACAGTTTTGGCTTTGAATGCTTTTCCATTGGCTCTTACTTCATATGAACATATGCCCAATATGTAGGCTGGTTTGGGTTTCTTTTGTTGTTGTGGCTGTTTTGTAGCTCTGGGATACAACATGGGGCTTTGTACTTGCTATGAAAATGCTCCACCACTAAGCCCTAGGCCCTATTTTCTTTCCTAGTCATGCTATGAAATTATAACTGCCCCCCCCCCAAATAAACAGATTATGAGACAAGTTCAAGAGTAATTTACTCAGAGTCATTGATATGGTGCAGCAAGAAAGGGCAGTGGAGCCGAGCAAGCTGTCCTGCGTTTTTTTCCCTGTAATCCATAGGTGGAAGGAGAAAACCATCTCCCATGGGCTGTCCTCTCACCTACACCTGTGTACAATGGCACACACATGCACAAACACAGCAAATAAATAACTCAACAAAACCAATGATTTGTTGAGATTTTCTTGTATCAGTCTTTGACATTTAATTATTGGTTTGTCTCTGAAATATATTTTTGTTAATTGTATACTAGATTTGGAAATAACTTGATTAGATCAAATTCTTCCAGTACAGTGTCTTAAAATACTATTATGTTTCTAATTGCATTACCTTGAAATCTTTGATGAAAGTAAATTTACCAAGTATATGAGAAATTGCTTCTGGGTTTTCACTCTTTTCCACTGACTTACAGGTTGGCTGCTAATGTTAAATCATATTATATTTTTTATTGTCTGTGCTTTGAAAGTTAAATTATATTTTTCATATTCACTTTGTTAGCCTTTCTGTCTGTTCAGATGATCTTTGGTTTTTAACCTTTCTTTAACATTATTCTAGCCCATATTTCTTATAAAGAACATATAGATGAATTTTGTTCATTGACCTACTTGATAGTATCTTTTGTTTATCATTTGTACTCAAGTGTTATATGTATGTATGTTCCTGGTATGTGTATATGTGTATGGTGAGCATGGGAGTTCTAGTATATATGTGACACTGAGCTTATGTAAAATCCGAGAACCTCCAGGAGTTGGCCCTGTCCATTATAACTTGTTTTTGAAGCAGTGTCTCTCTTGTTAAATATTTTCTTTGCTGCTTTTTTTCCTACTGCATACTTCATACTTGCTGTTCTGGAAGCTTCCAGATAATTCTCCTACCTCTGCTCCCATTTTCCATTGCTGTACTGAGACTACAAATACGTGCTACTGCATAGGGCTTTGCATGTAAATTTCAAGGATCAAACTTAGGTCACCACAGTTTTATCCAGTGAGCCATCTACCTGGAACTCCCTTTTCTCAATCTCTCTCTCTCTCTCTCTCTGTGTGTGTGTAAACAATTTTCATGACACACAGATGTCTTTCATTCAAGTGTTTCATGCATTTTGACCATATTCTCTCCCCATTACCCTTTCCTGTCCCTCCTTTTTCCTATTCTCACTAGTCACCTTTTTTCTTTCCTGAATAGTAAGTATCTGACCTACTCTCAAATGTATATATTCTATATGTGGCATGCAATATTTGTTTTTGACATGATTTCATCCTTCTTTATGGCTATATGAAAACCCAATGTGTATGACAATGTAGTCTGTTCATATTTATTAAAACTCCCTGACATATTCGATTTTATTTCTTATTTCTACATTTTATTTAACGCTCATTTCCTTGTAGTTTAATGTAGCTGTTCTTGCCACCGCCTTTTATATTTATTCTAATTTCCAATTGTTAATTCAGCAATTATGTGTTTTTCTAAAATATATATGTATAAAAATGCTTAGATTTGTTTTATAAAAGCAAACACATAATTGAAAGCAATATGGCATCATGAGGTGTTTCATTTTCCACACCAAATTGTTCCTTTTTCTGTAATTCTTCTTGTGAGAGGCACCCTTGGGCACCTGAGACAATGCTTGGTCTTCCATCAGCATCCTGGTTCTTCTGAACCATTTGAGACTTATTTATCAGTTCTTTCTTGAATAATTTCCTCAATAGAGTTATTTGGGTCAGATTCTGTAAAATACTTATTGGTAACCACAAATTTTTCTTTTATCTTGGTACAGAAATAATATCTCAGAGGACTGTGCTGATATCAATGGTCTCTCTTGCTGTCTATAGATATTATTACAACCACTTCTTACAGTGTTAAAATGAGATCCCTCACATCAGTTCAATTTCCTTTTATCTATTGAAAATATTTTCAGTGTAGCCTGGAAGTTTGCTAATATTTTCTTCTTCCTTAGAGCTTAGACTTATTATAGGGAATGTCTAGAGTGTGCTTTATCATCAGTCTTACTTGAATGGGATGACATTTTTATAACAACAGACTCATGTAGCTCAGAGAAATCATTGTCTGTTTATTTAGCTATATGACTATAAAAACAGAGAGAGAATATTAGATTTTTTTTGGGGGGGGACTAACAGTATTCTAATTCAGGTTTCAACACAAACCAGGATTTGTATTGTTTTGTGGTACATCTGAAGCAGGGTTTATTTTTTCATACCATGCAAATTATATCCATTATTTTTGTGCCATATTTAAAATCTACTGTTTAAATTATGTATTTGCTTTATCGTTCCTTGCCTTTTCCTCTTCACATTGGCATCTGTTTCCTCTAGCAGCTCTAATGTTCTCTTACAGCTGTGCTCCTCATCTCTTTCTAGTGTGGCTGTGCTGGAGTCACTGAGGCTCCTGCCAGCATCCACGCACCGAAAGGATGTATATAAGCCTCACATATTTACTGGCTCCCCAGAGTGAACTTTGGTAGCACTTACATTGGATTTTTCATAAGGTGTATGTAGGCCTTGTAACTCCCCAGATAAAAAATTCTCACAGCACCCCTGGGTGTCTCTTGATGCAGTATTAGTGTCCAATGGCTATTATAGAAAAGTTTGCAATCAACTGGGAGACAAAGACCCAAATGACAGGTGTAAAACTAAACACTCTTTGGGGACCCAGTATTCATTGTTCAGTATGAGTTTTGATACTTATAAGAAGGAATAGAATACACAACAACTGTAGTTATACAAGTAATCTGTGTCTTAAACAGACTATATGATCTTCTAGTTCTGGCAGTCTGGCATCTGAAATAGGTTTCACAGGACAATGTGAACATGAGTATGTGGCTTTTTCCCCAGGCTCCTAGGTGAGTGTAGCTAGAGTTTTCCTACCTGGCCCACGGTCAGGACAAATCTTTGTCACCCGCCAGTCCCACAGCTGCTCAGACCCAACCAAGTAAACACAGAGACTTATATTGTTTAAACTGTTTGGCCTAGTGGCTCGGCTTCTAGCTATCTAGTTCTTACATCTTAAATTAATCCATTTATATAAATCTATACCTTGCCATGTGGCTCATGGCTTATCGGCATCTTTACATGCTGCTTGTCATGGCAGCGGAGGCTGGCAGTGTGTCCCTCTCATTCAGCCTTCCACTTCCCAGAATTCTTTTCCCTGTTAGTCCCGCCTATACTTCCTGCCTGGCCACTGGCCAATCAGTGTTTTATTTATTGACCAATCAGAGCAATTTGACATACAGACCATCCCACAGCACCTCCCCTTTTCTTTTTTTTTTTTTTAAAGAGGAAGGTATTAACTTTTACACATCTCCAAAGCCAGTTTGGTATATTTGGGAATTTGGGCATAGCTTCTCTTACTACTTCCTGTTGGAGGAGGGCTCTGTATCTTATGGGGACACAACGAAAATTTTAGGATTATGGAGTAGTCCGTGAGGGTGTATCATCTGAGCCAGTTGCCTTGAAATCATTTTGGATGTTGGATCATCTGGGCCATGGTGTTATCGGAGACCTTTCAGGGGGTCTTGGCTGGTCAAATCTGATGTATCTTAATCTGGAACAAATCCATAGCTTCTGGCTTTCTGTGGAAACAAAAGCAGAGCCTCCTTTCCAAAGCAACATATCCTTACATGCAAATTTTGTAGTCAAGGTATCTTTAAAATATACATTTTGGCATAACTCAACATCTTTTGCAATCAAATGTTCTTTTTTAGTTACGAATATCAGAGGGAACATAATCCAGATTCTCTGTGTGGTAGCCATCTTTATGTGGCTTATTTTTTATATTACCTTGAGCCTATTGCTTTAAACTGCAGCATTCCAAGACTGAAAAGGTGCTATGGCTGCTGGCTCCGCCCACCTCAGCTTCCCAACATGGCTGTGATAGGGTGATACATTTATCGTGAGCTCTGGGAGCCTTCGTAGGTCTATGCTTCTATCAAAGCAGCCTGTAGCCCAGAAACCTCTTTTTGTTTTGTACTAGCAAAGGCTAAATCCACCATGCAGCTTAATGTGCCACTTGTAAAGGCCTCATTCCTGCCATACTGCAGGTCAAGCACACACGCCAGGAACCCGCCATAGTAGCTCAAACACACAGGCTGCCTCTAACTTGAAAGAGACAACTAGGAACTGTTTTTAGCTCTGTTTTAGAATCTTTTTACTCAGGTTTTAGGTGGAAACTCGTGCAAACGCATTGGGAGCCATTTGTAGCTAGAGTTTTCCTACCTGGCCTACAGTCAGGACAAATCTTTGTCACCCGCCAGTCCCACAGCTGCTCAGACCCAACCAAGTAAACACAGAGACTTATATTGTTTAAACTGTTTGGCCTAGTGGCTCAGGCTTCTAGTTATCTACTTCTTACATCTTAAATTAATCCATTTATATAAATCTATACTTTGCCATGTGGCTCATGGCTTATCGGCATCTTCACATGCTGCTTGTCATGGCAGCGGAGGCTGGCAGTGTGTCCCTCTCATTCAGCCTTCCACTTCCCAGAATTTTTCTCCCTGTTAGTTCCGCCTATACTTCCTGCCTGGCCACTGGCCAATCAGTGTTTTATTTATTGACCAATCAGAGCAATTTGACATACAGACCATCCCACAGCAGGTGAGGATCTTTCCCTTGATTTTACTCTCCTAAGTTATGACATTGCAACATGAGATCTTCATGTATAAACTTAACTTGTCACAGGAGTAGATGAACCTGGTGGTGGACACTGGAGTGTCCAGGTTCTTGTGTCTCTTTACACATTAACATTACGATATTTAATGTTGGGAAGTCTATTTTCTCTCATTTGCAAAAACTGTTTTCTATGATTGATTCATTAATTTAGGATCACAATCAGCCCTGCTATGCTTTCTTTTAGTGTATATTTTTCTTTGATATGTCTGTTTTATTTCCATTGGCTATGTATCCAGCATTGAAGATCAGTTTGAATATATTATATTAATGTTCAGGAAGTCACTCTTCGTAGCTAAATATCTATTTCCTTGTTTTTAAGGATCATCTTTAGATACTGCACTTCTCTTAATTTCATTTGTGTAAAAGATTGCTTGCAGATGAAATAAAAACATTTAATAGGTGGTCACTTAGATTGAACTTGTTTAAATAGGGAGTTCTAAATCTAATCTTAAACCTTTTAAATTACGGTATATGATTAAATATCCTAATATGTTTACCTTGCTTCAGCTCTTCAGTTCTTCTCCCCATACTTCACTTTTTAACTTTTATTTATTCTTTGTAGCTTTTACATCATGCACCTCAATCCTATTCATCTCCCTGTCCCTTCATATCCTATCCATCCTATGTCCTTGTAACGTCTGCCCCACAAAATAAAATAAAATAAAATCTAAGAGAAGAGAAAATAAGAAAAAAAGAAAGAGAAAAATCTCATTGTGGAAGCTGCATTGTGACACAGTGAGTCACACAGTAAACCCTTTAGTCCATATATCTTTACTTGCAAGTGTTCCTTGCAAAGTCATTGGTCTGTTTCAAGTCCTATGGTCTTTGCTACACTATTAATACTGGGCCTGCATTGGGACTCCTCTTGGATATCTTATTACTGGGGTGTATCATGGCAGTCTGCAGCTTTGGATCTTCAGGATGGCCCTTCATGTGCTCCAGCAGATCATAGATGGGGTGGAACCGAGTGCCACAGCTGGTGAGGGGCAGGGACAGCTCTCCTGCTCTCCCAACTGTCATAGGTGATGAGGGGTGGGGGAAGGCATCTCTTCCTCATCCACAGTATTTTATGGCAGATAAAGGGTGAGACCAAATCTGCCATGCTCATCTTCTTGTGGGCAGCATACCTTTGCACTAGTTGACAAGGTTAGCTACACTATGTGCCCAGGCAAGGTCCAGGGCTGGCTTGGTAAGGGGCTGAGTCAGCTCTCCTGCTTGCCAAAGATGGAGAGGGGAAAGATAGGGAGGGCATCTTTCTCTCACCCAGGCCACCATCTAACAGGTCAGCCACAAGGGACCAGCTCTCCCACTCTCAATGCAGATCACTGCTGTAGCATGGCTATGGACCCAGACATGGCCCTAGGCAGCACCCAGGGCCCAGATATCATCATGGCCCAGGGTGGCAAGCAAACTACCCACCTCAGCTCCTTCCTCAATGCCTCCACCTCTTCAGATCTGCCTCTCTCCACAAGACAGGAACCATTCAGTTTTTCTCTTTCTCTCATACTCCACCATATGTTTGCTCACCATAATAGTGTCCAACCATCTATCACTGCAAGGTGACACTGAGCCTATGATTTCACCTTGCCACCAGGGGCAGGCCACCCTAGGAATGAGAGTGAGTTTCCTTCTCCTGATCAGTCTTAATGGCCCTTTTAGTGTATTTTTAAAAAGATTTTATTTGTATTTATCTTATGTGTGTCTCTGTGTGTAGTATATTCCCTGTATAGCAGTGTATGTAAGTGTGGTATCTGCATAATCCAGCAGAAGTTGCCAAGTTCCTTGGAACTTATGTTACAGGAAGAAGTGAGTCACCTGATATGGGCTCTGGGAATGGAACTCAGTCCTCTGTGAGAGTGTAACAGCTGAGCTATCGCTCCAGCTCCCTCTGTGAGGTTTTATAAATCTTCATTTATGCAAAAGTTTCTCTTCTTTCATAGTGGCTAGGAGAGCACTTGACACCTACATTTCTGAAGAGGGAAAGTTACTCTTAGGTAGAATGCTTCAGTTGTAATTTGTTGATTTTAGACTCAATTTGTGCAGTCTTTTTGACAAGACTCTTTCATGGGTGATTCTGCCACCACTGTAAAGCTTACACTCTTGCTAGACTCTCTCCCTATAATAAATCTGGTAAGGCCAAGGGTGAACATGTTTAGATGGTAACAATCCTATTTTGACATTTTAGGATTTTGCTTACGTTCGGCACTATTGTCTAGGCAAGTGCCAAATGATGATCCTCTAATTGTAGTATTCCTACCACTGGGAGTATACTTTCCCTTGACCCACTGACTTTGCTTTTTCCTCTTCTTTCCATACTCTATCCCACCACAATTTCCCCCCTTTCTGCCTGAATCAATAAGCGTTTGTAGATTCATTTTTTTCAGTGCATCAATCACAATAGCAATTAGTTATTAATCCATATTATTCTTGATGCTCAAGTTATTCTTAGATTTCCTTGTGGTTGCAACTTGGTAGGAGAGGATTTGAGCAGCATGCATGAAGCTTTTTATGTGACGCCACACACTATAAATCAAACTTTTAAGTTTTTTATTTGCCCAATCACTGAACAGGATATTCTAAGTGAAGTCCATTCTTTCAAAGTACTATGACTTAAACAAAAACTATGTCTTAAAGCAAAGGCAGAGGTAGTGATTTAGCCCTGGAGAGTTTGCCGAGAAAACACAAGGCTCTGGGTGTAATTACTATAACAATGGGGAAACAAGACAAAAATAAAGTCTATGGCCCAAATATATGCCACATGATTAAATAACAGGTTAATATTGATACTTTCTATCTTATTCTACTGTTGTCTTAGTTAGATAGAGTTTTTATTGCTGTGAAGAGACACCATGACCATGGCAACTCTACAAAGAAAACATACAATTGGGGTGGCTTGCTTATTGTTTTAGAAGTTCAGTCTATTATCATCATGGCAGGGAGCATGATGATGTGCAGGCAGACATCATGTTGGCTATATCTTGGGTTGCAGGGAACAGGAAGTTGTCTGATATACTCGGCCATATCCCAAGCATAGGAAACCTCAAAGCCAGCTCCCACAGAGACACACTTAGTCCAACAAGACCACACCCCCTAATAGTGCCACTCCCTGAGATAATGGGAGCCAATAATATTCAAACTACCACAATTACCTCCCCCAAATATTGCATTTCTCATCTACTAGACACAAAATCATATTTTCAATAATATCAATGAGTTTATTTATATGATTTCTCTTCCATAATGACACAAGTATAGGAGCTCTTATACAATATCTGAACTTCAGAAAACTTAGTAAACATCACCCATGATTTCTTTGATTGACTCCATTCACTTGGAAAATTACTGTTGTGATTGATGCCTTCAAGAAAGAAAGATTACACAAATCCCTAATGATTCAGGCAGAAAGGGGGAAGAAATGGAGGTGGTAAAGGATGGGGAAAGTAAAGGTAGGAATGCTAGAGTCAGAACAGCATCATCTGGCACTTGCCTAGGGGACAGTGCCAAACACAAGCAAAAGATAAATCTTAAAATGCCAAAATGGAGTTGTCAAGTCAAGTTTCTTAACTTCCTCACAGTGATGGATTATAAATCTGTCAAATAAATCCTTTCTCCCCTAAGTTGCTTTTTTCTAGGACACATTATTAGAGCAAAGGAAACGGAACCAGGACAGCCTCATGCTTGCTGGAAAAACACAGGCAGTCTAAGACCAAGCCCGGTTTATTTTCACAGTCACATGAGACTCACTGAAAGTAAACACCTGTGAACACAGTGGTGTTACACCCCATTCTCACTTCTCCTTGCATTGGATGCACAAAAGATGTACCTAGTTCTACATGTAGGGTATCATGCACTATTTACTGCCTACCCCATAACACTATGGATGGAAACAAGGGCTTTGCATGAACTCAACACATACTTACTCCCTAGCTACATTCCTAGCATAATCTTTTCCTTTTTATTATGGAGGAGAATCCTGGCTCTATATACAGGAAATATGAAGAACTTTATTAAAAATTACTAGAATTGATCAATACCTTCATCAAAGTAAATGTAAAGTTAACATACAAATATCAGTCTCCTTGGAGATGTGAGATGGCTCAGTAGGTAAAGGTGTTTCCCTCACAGGCCTGGTGACCTGAGTTCTGAACTCAGGTAAAGGGGGAAGAAGAGAAAATACTCTATAACATTGTCCTGACTTCCACATGTGCTTGTGACACATCCAGGTTTATACACACACACACACACACACACACACACACACACACACTCACACCCCTACCCCCACAGAACATACACAAATAAAATTAAAAATAATCTGGCATCATGAGAGATGTCTCAGCAGTTAAAAATACTTAATGTTTCTGCAGAGAGGCAGGTTCACTCCACAGCTGTCACATGATGTTTCACAACCACCTGTAACTCCAGTTCCCAGGGATCATATGCCTTATACTAAATTCTAACCTTCATAGGCAACAGGCATACATGTGGTATGAATATATGTATGTAGGAAAAGCACTCATACACATAAAATGAAAAAAGTATATAATTTTAAAAATTAAAATTTAGTGTCCTTTCTGTAGTCCAATTACAAAAACAATTTATTTAATTTTGTTTTGTTGTTTTCTTGAGACAAGGTTTAATGTAGACCAGGATAGCCTCTAGTTCACTATTTAGTTGAGGCTGGTCTTGAACTTTTGATATGTCTAGCTCTCCCTCCCAAATACTAGGATTGTAGGTACATAAACCATATCTGGATTTCCTGGGTTTTTTTTTAAGGTTTATGAAGTTAGTTGAACAAGTAATATTTCATACTGTCATAAAGACAGACACAAAAATGGTAAATACTTTTCCTAAGGTTACAAAATTTTAAGTGTAGATGTAAGCCAAGATTGCTTAGTCCTTAGGTATTGGATTTTCCACATTTCCATGATTATTTCCTAAGAAAAAAGTCTTGTTGAATGGAAGCAATGTCTGTACACTGATGAAGCCTCATGACCACAGTGCATGGAACACACAAAGCCATGCCTGCTCCTCCCCCTCCTAGTGTAACACTGGATACATTAAGATGAGCAAACTGATAGCACTGCTAAAGTTGAGAGGTCCACACAGAAACTAACCCTGCAACCCAAAGAAACAGTAAAGGCTAAACAACCACAACCTCTCACACTGCTCAGGCCCAGGGCATCTCAGGTTAGGCTTGGCTCAGGGAAAGTACAGGAGATTGCTGTGGGATAATGCTCTTTTACACTGATTTAATAAATCACTGATTGGCCAGGAGCAAGGTAGGAAGTATAGGCAGGGTGAGCAGACTAGGAGAATGCTGGGAAGAGGAAGGGCAGAGTCAGGAGTCCACAGCCAGACACAGAGGAAACAATATGACAAGACAGAACTGAGCAAAGGTACCAAGCTATGTGGCTAAACATAGACGAGAATTATAGGTTAATTTAAGGATAAGAGCTAGTTAGTAGTAAGCCTGAGCTATTGGCTGAGCAGTTATAATTAATGTAAGCTTCTGAGTGATTATTTTCTAAGCAGCTGTGGGACCACGGGGCCAGGCAGGACCAGAGGAAAACTTTCAACTACAAGAGACCCAAAAGACCTACCTAGTGATGGGAAGCTATGATCCAGGGAGATTCTCAACTACTCCAAAAGGCTGGTCCATTATCCTAAGACAGAAGCATATTCACTGAAACATAAAGCATTCATAAGAAAGCCCATAAGCATTTGAAATCTTTGCCTAATAAAACAGTACCAGTGATGAGGCTGGAGAGTAGACTCAGTGATCAAGCACACTTGCTGCTCTTGCAGAGGAAGGGGGCTCTGTTCCCAGTATCCATATTGGGTGGCTCACAACCACATATAACACCAGCTCCAGGGTATCATCCCATACCCTCTTCTGGACTTTGTGGGCACCAGTCACCTAAGTGGTGCACATATATACAGGAAGGCAAAACACTTGCACACATACAATAAAAACAAATAAATCTTTAAAATGTTGCCACTGAGGAATTGAAATCCCAAGCCTTTCTTTACAAAGACTAGAAGTTCAGGTTTAGAATGAACTTATTATTCATGAAATCCCAAACCCCAAAATTAAATGAATTCTGATCTTGGCTTATTAAACCTCTTTCAGCTTGAGCAGCAAACAAACTTCAAACTGCTTTATATTAAACACTTCATACTCCAGGCGATGCAAGACTCCAAAGAATTACCAACCAGGTGAAGAGGAAGTTCACAATAAAGATATAATCATGAATAAAAATACTTTTCTATTTGACAGATCTGCCTGCACAGAGAGCAACACAATTAATACACTGAGGAGAGAAATAATGAAAATATCTTCAGGAGGCTTGGTCTAGTTTCATTTTCATGGCTATGATAAATACACTGGCAAAAGTAACTTAGGGGAGAAAAAAAGTTTGTTTTAGCTTAAAACTCCAGGTTTTATGTTGAAGTCAAGACAGGAACTTTAAACAGCTAGTCACATCTTGTCCATAATCGAGGGCATAGAGAAAGGAATGAATGCATGCTCACTTGATTTACAATTGTAGTAAGCTTGATTTCTTCATTCTTTTTTTTTTTGAAATTTTAAGGCCTGTGTGGTAGTAAGAAGATCCAGCCTCTGACAAACTAGACCCCAAACAGCCGTACAAAGGCAAATTTACTGATACACAAAGCTTTTTTTTTTCAAGGCTTTAGGATTCCTGCTGAGGGAATTTTGCCAGGTACAGTAGTCCCAGTCTTCTTAAACCAATTAACTAAGCTTAAGACAATGCACCATAGACATGCCCACAGGCCAGCCTGATCTAGACAGTCTTTCTTTGAGATTTTCTTCCCATTTGATTCTAGGTTGTATTATTTAAAGCTAACCATCACAAGGTTATAGGGTCTTTGGCTGTTAAACATATTAAGATAATAGCATCTGTAATGAAGAATAAGATTACATCATAAATAAGGCAAATGAAAAATGAATCAACCAGAATGCTTACAAAATGAAAACTCGGCAGTTAAATAGGGTAGATGTACTTCAGAGTTAGTAACCCTAAGAGATTATACTCACCTGAAGAAAGAATTCAATGGTGACCATTTGATTCAAGAAAATTGCTTTAATAGCTGAATATATGACAATTATGAAGAAATGGAGTCTAGAAACAGGGGAAGGGATATGTTCAAAGAACCTGAACTCATGTCCTCAGACTTGCATGGCAAACCCTTGACAGACTATGTCACCATCCTGTAGCCCAAGAAATCTTATTTAAGGGTGAGCCACAGAGAAGTTGTAGCTCATGAGGTGGAGAAAGGCATATACACCCAAAGTCATGAAAAGAAAATTACTGTTGCTGTGCTTTTTTAGACAAAGCTGAATTCAGATAAAAAACAATCATGATTGAATAAGGGCATTATATAACAATAATTCTTCTATTCTCCAAGACATGCATCCTTAAGATATTAAAGCAACATTGCCTTAATATATGTGACAAAACCTCAAAGGATTTCAAATATAGTAGATGAAGGCACTGTAGATATAGAGTCTTTAGCTTTTCCTTCTTTTAATTAACACATCAAAGCATTAGAAGGAACACTAGTAAGAGTGTAATTGAAATAGAATGTCACCCTACACCACCTGGACCAATTAACCATGATAGAATGCCTCATCCAAGAACCGCAAAATATAAACCCTTCTACTCAAGACAGACCACTCTTGGGAAGATAGTCTTGAGTAAAATTTTAATTTAAGTCCATAGGTTACAATAGGCAATTCATACCATTGATACTCATGCTAAAAAGAAGAAATATCTAAAGAATGAATCTAACTTTTTAGAAAACTAGAAGAATAATATAGTTAAAACTAGCTCTACCTCATTAGTTAAAAAAAAAAATCTACCCAGAATGGATTAAAGGCTTGGATTGTATAATTTAAAACTCTAAGAGTTGTGTTTTTAAAGTTGCAGAGATGGTTCAAATTTCTTCAAACCTTAAACTACAAAGAAGAATCTCTTCATTTAAAAAAAAAAGCAAACTGACTATGAGAACATGGGAATGACGTAAGAATTCAATCTCCATTGAGATATAAGCAGAACATGATAACTTCAGGCCTTATATATACCTGAAAAAACTGCTGAGTCAAACTCCCTCATTTTATTAATGTATAATTCTTGCACATGTCTCCACAAGAGTATGTTCTGTCAAACAAAATGTCCAGTTTTATCACACAAAGGTAAGTATGGAAAGAATTAGTAAAGTATATTTTGTTCAGAAGTGAAGTAAACCTAAAAGCCTGGCATGAATTACAAGGAGTTGTGTGCTTAAATATTGCATCTCTCACACAAAGGTTACAGGGCCTCTAGTGCATTTTCTTTTTAAAAGCATTGTTTTTATTTATTTTGTGTATGGATGTGGGGGGGGCATGCAAGTGCCACAATGTACCTGTGAAGAGCAGAGGACAATATGCAGGAAGAAGTCAGGTCTCTGCTTCCACCACATGGGTCTGGGGAGACTGAACTTACATCACCAGGCATGAGACCATTTACTTTTACCTCCTGGTCCATCTCAATGGCCTTAGCTTGTTTTCATGACATACTATTAAGAGCCACTTGTGTGTGGTGTGTGATATGTGTGTGTGTGTGTGTGTGTGTGTGTGATGTGTGTGTGTGTGTGTGTATGTGTTCATGTGTGATATAACATCTGTGTATATGATGAATTGCATGTGTGTGTGGACGAAACATTGAATATGATTGTGGAGGCCAGAAGAGAATATTGTGTATCCTGTTCCATCACTCTCCACCTTATGCCCTGAGACAAAGTCTTTCACTGAATTTCAAGATAGGCTGGCAGCAAGCCCCAGAGATCTTCACATCTCTAACAGTGCTGGCGTTATAAACACACATGATCATACATAACTCTTAAAAAAGGTACTGGGAATTTGAACCTGGATTTTTAGGTTTGTGCAGCAAGCTCACTGAGGAAACCATCTCTGTGGCTCCTTCTTATTTTTTCTAAATTAATCAATTAAAATTTTGATACAGGCATATAGTGTAGATTAGCATATTCCCCCAATAATGATTGCATTTTCTAATTTTATTTTATTTTACTTTTCTATGTATGAATGCTTTGCCTGCATTTGTATCTATACAACATGTGCCGGTCTGATGCTCATGAATGCCAGACCTGGGCACCACACACCTTTGGACTGGATTTATAGACAGCTATGAGCCTCCATGAGAGTGCTGGGACCAAACCTGGGTTCTTTGGAGAAGCAGCCAGTGTTCCTAACTTCTGAGCCATCTTTCTCTCTACCCCCTGATATGGTTGGTTTTAATGTCAACTTGTGACAAATTAGAATTCCCTGAGTATGGCATGTCAACTGAATTATTGTCTTGATTGCCATAACTGATATCGGAAGACCCATCCTGATTGTCAGCAGCAATTTCTGGTAGCATCTGAGATTTAAAAAGGGCATGTCAGAAGGAAGAAATTTGCTTTTTGCCCACTCAGCCTTCTTTCTTGCCATTGGGTTGGTTTTTCCTGCTTGTTATGGTTGATATCTGAAGCAGAGTCCCCAGCCTTCTGTCATAAATTAAGGACTAGAGACTTTCTATGAAACCTCCAGGTTCCTGCAGGTTGGAACTGCTGAGGAATGCAGGCTTGTGGGCTAAGCAACTGCTGGGTTGTTGACCTCCCCATAGTGAGCCAGCCACTGTGCAGCTACTTGGCCTGCTGAGGCACCAGCCTCAAGAGACAAACAACTATGGGTTCTCAGCCTCTAAGTTGTGAGACAACTATTGCTACTATTTCAACATAAGCTGATTTAATAAATTATGTGTGTGTGTGTGTGTGTGTGTGTGTGTGTGTGTGTGTGTGTAAGAATACACACACACATACACACATATAGTCATATTGGTTTTGTTCCTTTAGAGAAACTTAATTTGTACAACCACTATGTTTCCTTCTCCCCACCCACATTACTTCTTTTCCCTTCCTAAGACAATTTCACTTTTATTTTCATATCATATGTACATATATTTACACACATGATTTTATATACCTATATAAAATCTAGGAATAACAAATTCAGATGAAACATGATATTTGTCTTTCTGAGGCTGACTGAAATTACTTAATATGAGTATTTCATGTTTTCTGTGTCCATTTTCTAGCAAAGGCCAATTATACAATCCTATGTCTTTACCAAAAATAGCTCAAGATTATGTTGTGATGATACTATCTTGGCAAACTAGCATTTCCTTTCCATGCTATGAATTCTTGACATGTTTATATCGTGCCTCTGTGGAATTTAAAACCACCCATTGTTTTGGTTTTTTTTTTAACTCTTATTCTTTGTGGGGCCTGCCACTCAGCTCCCAAATAAATTACACCCAGAGACCTTTTCTTTCTTTTGAATGCTTGGCCTTCACTTGGCTTGTTTCTAGTCAACTTTTCCTAACTTAAATTATCCTGTCTAACTTTTGCCTCTGGGCTTTTACCTTTCTCTATTTCTGTATATCTTTTTTTTCCTTCTTATTCTGTGTTTGGCTGTGTGGCTGTGTGACTGGCTCCTTCTTTTCTCCTTCTTCAACCTCCTTCACCCAGATTTCTCCTCCTATTTATTCTCTCGGCCTGTCAGCCCCACCTTCTTTTCTCCTGCCTTACTATTATTGACTGTTCAGCTCTTTATTAGACTAATCAGGTATTTTAGATAGGCAAAGTAACACAGCTTCACATACTTAAAAAAATGAAATATAAAAAAAATGGAACATATTGTTGCATCATTAAGCAAATGTTCCACAGCATGAACAAGTGTAACACATCTTAAAATAATATTCTACAACAACATAATGTGATTTTGTGGTAATTTTATAAATGCCAACACTGCATGGTCAACCCCAGGTGCATTTGAATTAATCTAGAATCCAGGAAGACATGGTAGAAAAAATTCCACTCTAATGAGTGTATTATTTCACAGGCAGATAGAGTCCTCTCACGTCTCAGTTTCTCATGCCTATATGCTAAATGAACTGAGTTAGCAATGGTCCCTTATTGTCTGAGCTAATGACAGAGAACAAGACATTCAACTTGGGTCAAATGGGCAAGGTGGTGCATCATTTTCTCTGGTACAAGAAAACTAGTAGAGAATAAACAGAAGGCAGCCATAAAGAGGCTTTTTCACAGATGTGCTTGCATATGGTCGAACATTTAAAATACTTTAATTATTATGTAGAACAGCAAATTAATTGCTCTGCAGCCATGGGGACGTCTTGGAGGCAAACCACGGACTGCAGATCATAAAACAGTTCTGCAGTCCCTCTGGCACTTCTCCCACGATAAGGCTGTCAATAGTACACTCATGGGCCCACTACAAAATGAGCCCTGCTCTGCAAACTGTCATGTGTTCATAGGTCAGTGACTTGTTTATAATCTAATTCATTCTAAACTAGTTTGTCTACTGTCGGTAAATATTGCCAAGATTTATTTCCAAAATCTTAATGAGGAACTGTAAACTATCATTGAAGGACTGGGGATTTATACAAACAGCAACACAAACACAGGGAGAAGAAAAGAGAAAAGGTGCCCTGGGCTTTCCAGAAGCTGCTCACAGGGATGAGATTAGTTTTAGATTAATTGTGTAAGAATTTTCATGTGATTATGTAAAGTTTGTTGTGCTCAGACATATCTTTTATAATAATGACTTAATTCTTTCTTTCTTCCTTCTTCTCTTTCTTTCTTCCTTCCTTCCTTCCTTCGTCTCTTTCTTTCTTTCTTTCTTTCTTTCTTTCTTTCTTTCTTTCTTTCTTTCTTTCTTTCTTTCTTTCTTTCTTTCTTTCTTTCTTTCTTTCTTTCTTTCTTTCTTTCTTTCTTTTCTTTTC
>CABHPQ010170849.1:36519-46720 GCA_902168405.1 Peromyscus aztecus
CTTCCTTCCTTCCTTCCTTCCTTCCTTCCTTCCTTCCTTCCTTCTTTTCTTATTCCCTTCCTTCCTTTTTGTTTTTTGACAAGGTTTGATATATCCTGGGTTGGCATCAAATTTCCTATGTAACTAAAAGTGCTTTTAATGTCTTGATTACCCTGCCTCCACCTCCTGAGTGGTAGAATTACATACGTGTGCCACCATGCCAAGTAATGACATCTTTAAAAAATTTATAGCATTGGACTGAGGGCCCAAATAGTAGTTAAAATTATACTTTGAAAATAGAAGGTACAATATGAATGTCAATTATCTTAATTCTTCTATTATTTTATATAATAAAATGAAAATGTCCATTTCCTAATCGTTTTGGGAAATGACAAGTGTCATTTTTTGGTTATATTGTTTTATCTAATGACTCCCTGTCTTTTGCACTAGAGCATATTCATAGTTTGTAGTAGTTAACATCAATCATCAACTTGAGGGCTAGAATCACCTGGGAGACTTGCATCTGGATATGACTGTAGGAGATAATCTTTACTAGGGTAATTATGGTAAGAAGATTCTCTGGCTGAGTGGCAGTTTTCACTGGTCTGGGCAGGATCCTGGCTGCATAAAAAGGATAAAGTGTGACAAGCACAGGTGAACATTCTATGTCCTGGACTGTCCTGCCACAAATTTCTTCTGCTATGGCTTCCCCACAGGGATGGACTATAACCCAAACTCTGAGTGAGAATCAATCTCTTCCTCTTCTTTAAGTTACTTTTGCCAAAATATTTTTATGGTGAATATTTGTCAGAATATTTTAACAGTATGAAAATACACTAAGACAAACACAGAGCATATGCATACAAACATATACACATTCATATACACACAACTATATATACACCCATACATACTCCTTACACACACATACATACTTCATGCATACATATGCCTCACACATGAACACATATCCCACATGCACACACATTCACATACACATATGTGTGAACAGACATATAAATCAATAGGACCACATGTAAGCCACATTTGAATTATTATTTTTCTTTTGACATGTTCAGGCAATAGGATGTCAGAGATCTGATTTACCATTATTTTTTAATGTGAACATGAGGATCTTCCTAAAGGAAATGGGTGTTGAGTTTGTGCACATAGTAAACTGATCCTTCTCAGTAATGGCCAGTATCCTCCACCTTGCTGAAGAGCTATGGAGAACAGAACACTTGGGGGCATTAATTTCTATTTCTTTCCTCATTATTTTAATTGATAATAAAGGTCTTTTCAAGCCCAATGAATGTGACATACCAGAGACACTTAATTGCCAAATCCTTTCAAAAATTAGAAATTTAATACACACACAGACTTTCCTGATTCCTCCAAGAAGGCAGATTATAAGTTTTTTTTGGTTTCCATAATTACATGAGCAGATTCTTCACTATAAATCTCATGCAGATATGTCTGTACTCCACTGGCACTGTTTCTCTGAAGAACCCTAATAGAGATCATGCCTTCAATTCATTTTAGGAAAAAGACTTGCATCCTAAAGCCTATTTGGCAATAAGCCCAGGGAGACAGAGGTAACAGATAGTCCTAACATATTCAGGCAATGCATTAGCTTTGCCAGCCTCAAAGAAAACCCAGGTACCATGTCTCAGAGCAGAAAGCCCATAGCATAGCTCCAATACCTGGAAGGGCCTTTCTTGGTCCATTTGTGTAGCCATACAATAAAATGTCACAAATTGGGGACTTCTACAGCAAACATTTATTTCTCAGGATTCTGGAGGATGGGATATCTAAGACCATGGTGTCAGAAAATTTGTTGCCTGCCACTTCCTGCTTAACAGTAGTCTTCTTGCTGTGCCCTTACTAAGTGGAGAGGTTTTTTTTATTTATAAATGCTCCAACCCTGTTAATAAAGGAGATGACTTGGTGTGTAAAGCACTTGTTATACTTGAGAACAAGAGTGTGGATCTCTAGCATCCAGGCAAATTCTAGGCAGGCATGGCAACACACACTGGAAATCCCAGGTCTCAGGAGGCAGAACTGTAGCTAGAGTTTTCCTGCCTGGCCCACGGTCAGGATAAATCTCTTTCACCTGCCAGTCCCACAGCCACTCAGACCCAACCAAGTAAACACAGAGACTTATATTGCTTACAAACTGTATGGCCGTGGCAGGCTTCTTGCTAACTGTTCTTATATCTTATATTAATCCATTTCTATAAATCTATACCTTGCCACATGGCTCGTGGCTTACTGGCATCTATACATGCTGCTTGTCCTGGCGGTGGCTGGCAGAGACTCCCTCCGCCTTCCTGTTCTTTTAATTCTCTCTGTTAGTCCCGCCTATACTTCCTGCCTAGCCACAGGCCAATCAGTGTTTTATTAGCAACACATTTGCCATACAGAACATCCCACAGCACAGAACTGTACCCAGGGCAAGCTGATTAGGTAGACTAGCCCAACCTGTGTGCTCAGGATTTAAGTGAGACACCCTGCCTTGATATATGAGGTGGACATCTATGCGTGCAGACATCTGATGTCAACCTCTGCTTCCATATGCACATTCCCTCCCACACATGTGGAAACGCAACACACATGTACAACATACACACACACACACACACACACACACACACACACACACACACACACACACGCCCTTTCCTTAATGGGAACTTTCACTGTGAATCATTAACCTAAGTATTGTCTTTTCTTTCTACTTCTTTTTTAACCTCAGACAGTAGGATGCCACTCATTCTCTCCTTGGAACCCCTGTTATTTCCTGGTAGGGATTTTCCAACTGCCCTTAAGGTCAGGAAGTCCTGTGTGATAGAGGCAACAGTGTCCCTCAGTGGACTTTTCAAAACTCAGGACTCAGAGGGTAATTTTCAATAATACTGAACTTGATGAGGACCAGAGATTTCTTTTCAGCAGAAAAGAGCACTGACATGCAGTGTTTTATTTTCACTTTTAAATATAAATTGATTTCAAGAATGTTTATTTTTATTTTATGTATTTTATAGTGCTTTATTCAAACAACTGTGAATCTAGTTACCTGAAGTACATTCACTAAAACCTAAATAAGAGCTTTTCCCGACAGTCTTACCATCTTCTTAATGAAGATGGTTTCCAGGTGTGCTTTGAGCTTTTTCTATGGCTCTCTATTTAAAAGTCTTGTTGCAGATACCTCAGGGTATTAATAGTTCTGTTCTGAGTCCTGATGAGTAGTAATGCTATGTTGTAGAGCTCCTCATTTTGTTTGTGTGTGTGTGTGTGTGTGTGTGTGTGTGTGTGTGTGTGTGTGTGTGAACAAATGGTTACACACAAATATGAGCACAGAGGCCAAGTTCATGTGTTATTCCTCAGATACCATCCATGTTTCTTTTTTAACAGCTGAGACAGAGTCTCACATTGTATTGGAGTTTCTCAGTCTAGCTGGCCAGAGAGCCAAGAGATTCCATCATCCCCTAGGACTGTGATTAGAGAGGCAGGCAATCTTTCTGGCTTTGTACATGAGCACTGGGGCTGGAACTCTGGTCCTCAGGCTTGCAAAGAGAAGCACTTCACTAAGAAAGTTATCACTGCCCTCTAGACTTGCTACTTCTCAATGTCTTCTACCATCCATGACCTTCTGGAAGCTCAGAGCCAGAGTAAGCAAGACTTCCATCTGAGAGATGTTCAGTTCCAGAGAAAAACAATTAAATGGCAATCATCTGTAACTATTTTTACAGTACATTAATTTTGGATTACCCAAATTTAACTTAAAACAAACACAAATAATTATCTTAATAATTATTAAATATACATGAATAATTGTGAAGAGTCTAATGTGGATTTTAATTCCTTTTTTCATTACCCTCTCTGTGCACAGCACAGCTGCTCAGTTTTCATGGATAAATTCTAGTTGTAGACTTTCAAAGTACAGTAAATACTATATTTGACTATACAGTAAAAATATGAGATAATTACAAGAGAATTATTCTTAAATTACCTTTGTAATTAGAACAAAAATGAGAAAAGAAGATTGAACTAAAATAATTTTCTTCTCAGAAATATTAAGCTATATTTTACTTGCCTTCATTCATTGTTACAACCACTTGAGATAATGGCTGACCATCATATATAGCTCATCTAATTAAATTCTGTCCCTCCATATGAAGTCAACTCCCATAGAACATTCGGTAGGAGGGCTTTAGAGCCTGTACTCCTGCCTATATTTCTCCAACCTCACAAGTATTTCCACCCTTTCATGCCTCTGCTGAAACTTTATAACAGAAAGTAAAAATTAAATACCAAAGATCAAATACCTCTAGCAAAGGATCCATTTTCCCTGGAGAAGTTAAAAAGATATTAATCCAAGTAATCCAAGCTTGGTTCAGGGATATAGCTTAGCTTGGATGCACAAGGTAGAGTACTTACCTAGCATACACAAAGCCTGGGTTTGATCTCCAACTCTGTATAAACCAGCATGGTAGCTCAAGCCTGTAATACTAGCACTTGGAAGGTGGACGCAGGAAGAATGGAAGTTCAAGATTACTGTGCCATAGCCATTTGGACTATATGAGACCCTGTCTCAAACAAGATGGGGGAGAGATGGAGGAGAGAGGAAGGAGAAAGAGAAGATATTGTGAAACTGTTTGGCAAGAGGAAAGTTCATAGTCACATGCATCTGGGAAGGTTTGTATTTCAGATTTCTCCCCTGACTAACATGTAGGCATTCACCCTGTGAACACACAGAAATAATCTTCACCATGATCTATCTCAGTAGATCCAGGAAGATCATCCTTTTTAAGGAATTTTAGATCTCCAAAGAGAAGTGAAGAATTTGTTTCACTGATTTCTTTTTCTGGTGTAGTGCTCTGTCTCCTTTCTTGTAGAATAGTCACCCAGGAAATATAGAGAAGAATGACTGAGTTAGCTATAGAGACTGCTCCCCAGAGTGAATTAGGCAGCTAGAAGAACAAAACTAGACAACAGTTGTGACTAATGTCAGGGAGTAAAAATATCCTTGTTCTTTTTTTTCTACCTGGTCAATTTAAATATTATCTGCAGAAAAAGTACAAGATAAAAAATTAGCTTTATGAATGTCTTATTAAAAGTATATTTTTTGCATATCAGTTCTTCTTACTTGCTCATATTTCTCTAGAGTGATGCCACAAAGCTCAACAGAGCCTCTAGGGATTGGCAGTGCTAAGGGGCAGAGGCGTTATCTTTGGGCTGGTACAGAGGAGGGTTATAGCTGATGAATGTCAGTCTTCTTTCCACCTGATGGAAACAGATATTTCGAAGGTTTTGTTTAAGTCATCAACATTTCCTTAGTAGTCAATGTATCTACAGCCAACCTGCATGAAGCTACACTAGACCCAATAATGAAGCTGATCTTTAGAACCTATAAATTATAATATGGGGAAATTTGAAAATCCCTATCAGGTGATTTTAAAGCTACAATTCTATGAAATTCCAAAAATAAAGAAAGCTAAAAGTATTGGATTTAATCATCTAAGATCTATTTAGGAAAAATTGGAGGCTTAAATGCCTCTAGTACAATGACTAGATAACTTAATTGATATTTATACATACATACATACATACATACATGCATACATACATACGTACGTACATATATATTCTCTCATATATTACATCCCAATTACAGTTTCCCCTCCTTCCTCTCTCCAAGTCTCCTATTCCCCAGAGCTACTCCTCCTTTGTTTTCTTTCAGAAAAGAGCAGGCCTTCCAGGGATATCAACCAAACATGGCATAACAAGCTACAGTAAGACTAGGCACATACCCTCATATCAAGGCTCTACGAGGGAGGCAACGGAGTAGAAGGAAAAGGGTCCCAAAGCAGGCAAACACCAGAGACAGCCACACTCCCACTGCTAGGAGTCCCACAGGAATACTAAGCTACAAAACCATAACACTCATGCAGAGGACCTAGGTCAGACCCACGTCTGTTCCCTGATTTTTGGTTCTTTCTTTCAGCCCCTGTCAGCCCTAGTTAATTGATTCTTTGGTTTTTCTTGTGATGTTTTGTTACTACAATCCTTCCTCCCCTTCTTCTATGGGGTTCCCTGAGCTCTGAATAATGTTTGGTCTCTTCATCTGTTCTCATCAGTTGCTCGATGAAGCCTCTTTGATGATAATTATGCAATGCTCTGGTTTACGAGTATAGCAGAATATCATTAGGAATCATTTCACTGACTTTTTTTCCCCTCTTTCCAGTTGTGTTTGGTTCTATCCTGGGTCTCTGAGCTATCCAGCCTCTGTTTCCTGACCCTTCAGTCAGAGTCAGGTGAGGACTTTGTCTGGTGGTGTGGGTCTCAAGTTTTACCTGTCATTGTTTACATATTGTGGGCAAGTTAAATTGTAGGTCGAAGGTTTTGCGGCTGGATTGGTGTATCAGTCCCTCCACTGGAAGCCTTGCCCAGTTACAGAAGAGAGGTGGTTCAGGCTCCCTCATAGATTACAAGGAGTTTCCATTGCACTAGGTTTATTTCTATTAGTTATTTATTGTGTGTACATGTGTGTCAGGTGTGGGGGTTGAGGTGTAGAAGCCAAAAGATAACTTTTGGAAGTCAGAGTTCTTCTATCGTGTGAGTCCCTGTAACTGAACCAACTGTGTTCAATTAGTGGCCTTGAATTGTTTTTGTTTTGTTTTGTTTTGTTTGGCTGTTGTTTTATTTTTCTAACATATCACACTTGTTATTAAAGAGGAAATGATAGTGGGAGTCATCTGAGTAAACATTCAATATTTTGCATGTATTTATATATTCAAAATGAGGGCCCCTTTAGTAGAACATGTAATTAAATACCTTAGATTAAATAGACTTAAAAACAAATGTATAATTCTTCCTGTAGATCAAGCATTGTGAAATTAATGGTTCCTGTAAATTAATTTAAATAACTAGGACCTGAAATATCTTCATGATTTCATTTTGTTAGAGAATCAGATCATAAGTATATAGTCTCAAAAGAGACTGGTAAAGATTTTTCTTAAAACCTTACCAGTAGGCAACTGGTTGATAATTTTAAATATTTCTAATTTTAAATTTTTTATTAATTTTGTATGAGATGTGAGTGTGGAGGCCAGAGGACAACTTTGTGAAATTGGTTCTTTGCTTCTCTTTTTACATGTGTTCCAGGATCAAATTCAAGTTACCGGGCTTTGCAGAATCCCCTTGTACCCTCTGAGCTATGTTTTAGATTCTTAACTTATATTTCAAAATATGAATATATATGATAGGATACAGAGTGTACCATTAAGAAGTCTAGCATATGGCTAGGGGACACAGTCCACAAGCTAAAATATAACCCACTCTGCAAGAAAGGGCATATCCAGCTTGGAAGAGAAGAAATAGAGGTACTCTCTTGGTTTGCAGGTACGGAGTGGCTCTCATGGAAGAGACATAAATTGAGGTGAACCCTCAGGTTATAATTAAAGGAGCCAATACAAAATGAATACACACCCTTTTCTACAAATAATACCTGTGTGAGTACAAATAGATGACACACCCTCCACCTGGGAATTTTAACATTCATGAACAAGGGAAGAAAATTAACTTCTGCAGAACATGTAGCAGTGTTTCTATATGGCTGGGTTCTATGGATGGATGGCAGTCTGCTCAGCCAGCCATTCCATCAGCCATGATTCAAATTGCCCTAAACACCTGCATTTTTCACATTTATGTTGGCTGCCAGTTTTAATTTTTAAAATTATTGTTACTGAACAGACAAAAATTTATTATACTGTTTGAAAAGTAAATAAGCCTAACAGAAGCTAAGCATACAGGCATACTGATCCTTCATTTTCAAATGCCCCTATGGTTGATGCTCTGCTCTGTGATTACCTAGTAAATAAAATGATACTTACATAGCAGATGAGCAGAGAGCCCCTAGATCACAGGTAAAGTGAACAGTGGTGTGCTGTAGTTTCAGCAATAGCACCAGCTGGGCCTGGCTCATAAATGAAACATTCTGAATTTAGAAGATCCTAATGCTCTTAAAAATAGACTAACATATTCAGTCCAGCACACTGCATTATTACCTTTGATGGGCCTAGATGGTGTGCATTCTGAGTACACGGGGAGGTCATATAATACAGATCCTGTGAGCTTTGTGTTTGTGGAAAAATTGAGAACTTTAGGATGTGGGAGACATACCTTTTATTGCTCTGTACTTCTTTCTACACATGCTACCTACTATTATGTACATCCATTATTATACACACAATGGTGTTTGTCACAACCATGCAGGATGTTTTACATGCTATATATAAATATACATGTGTCTACTGTTGTCAAATACTGACTGAAAATATCTTCTCCCTTCATTTTATCATTCCCTTAACCTCTGCTGTCACCTAAGCATGGACTGAATAGTGTATGCTTTTCTATTGCAAGCTCTTCCTTAAGTCTCCTGGCTTTGGCACACACTGGATTCTAGTAGAAGCAGCACAAGCAGTGTTTATTCATACACCTCCACAGACTCTTCTTGTTCCTCTTGTACAGCAGCTGCTAAAATCTAAGATTAAACCAAGAATTAAGCTTAGAATCACATTTGTGCCAAATGTTATTCTCAGTCAGAGGCAAATCAACTTCCTTAAGGGGGTGTGTGCATGCTTGTGTGTGTGTATCTACACATGCTTATGTGTGCTTACACATGTGAAGGTTAGAGGCTGATGTCAACTGTCTTCCTCAATTACTTCTTCACCTTACTGTTTTGAGGCAATGTCTTTTAGTGAACCTGGTACTCACTAGTTGGCTCAGCAGGCTGGCTAGTGATGACTGGCCAACTCTCCTGTCTCTACCTCCCCAGTGGGATTACATACATATCATAACACTTGACTTTTCACAGAGACACATGGACACATGGACACATGGACAAATATCTAAACTCATGCTTGTACAGCAAACTTTTTACCCACTGAACAATCTTTCCAGGTCCCTTTATGAGTGTTCGGCTTAAACTTATTTGTTAACTTGACACACTCTGGAATTATCTGAAAGGAGAAAACTCAACTGAGAAATTGCTGAATAAGTCACTGATCTATGAAAACAGCAGAATGTCATTAGAAGTCATTTTATTGTTGCTTTCTTTTTTATACCAGTATTTAGTAATGCCCAGGTCCCAGGGCTATCTAGTCTCTGGTTGTGGGTCACCCAAGCAGAGTTGAGTATGAGATCCATCATGGGGAGTAAGCCTCAAGTGAAATCAGATATGGGTGGGTTACTCTCACAAACTTTGTGCCACCCTTACACTAGCACACTTTTCAGGCAGGACAGATTGTAGATCGGAGGTTCTGTAGTTGGATTGGTGTTTATGTTTCTCTTTTGGTCATCAGAGGCGTTTCATCCTGCAGCAGATGTTAACAGATACAGAGACCCACAGGCTTGTGTCAGGGTGACCATGCATGTAATCAGAGGGGGCTTTGTGTGAAGCTGTGAGGAAGAAGCCTGGATTATGATTGAGACAGTAAGTTGTTAAAGATGCCAGAATTGTGATATACTTGATAGGGAAAGCTGCTAACAGTGTAAGGAATCAGTCCAAGAGAAAGAAATATGTCAGAGTCAATAAAGCTGAAAGAATTTGAAGATCTGAAGACCACTTAGATATCTGACATGGAAATACAGAATTTAGAGTTTTCCCTGATGGTTTTCAGTCTTCTCTGGTCAAGTACTTCCTCACTATGCTCCCTTTCCTCCATTTTGGAATGAATGCATATTCTGTACCATTGTATGTTGGAAGCAAGAGATCTGCTTTTTGATTTCGATTTTAGAGGTGATTACAGCTAAGATATTGCCTTGAGTCTCAGAAGGGCCTTTGGAGTTTGGACTTTTAAGCAGTATTGAGACTATGATAGAGTATCAGATTAAATGCATTTTGAATTACAATATGGCTTAAGCCAATTTGGGGCAGGGACTGGAATGCAGTAGTTTGAATAAGAATGACCCCCTTAGGTTCATGTATTTCAATGATTATTCACCAAGGATAGGAACTATCTTAAAGGATCACAAGGATAAGGAGGTGTGGCCTTGGAGGAAATGTGTCACTGGGGGCAAACTTTAAAATTTCAAAGGCTCATGCCAGACCCAGTCTCCCTCCAATCTCTCTCTCTCTCTCTCTGTGTCCCTGTCTCTCTCTGTCTGTCTCTTTATCTCTCTCTCTCTCTCTCTCTCTCTCTCTCTCTCTCTCTCTCTCTCT
>CABHPQ010170850.1:4488-18963 GCA_902168405.1 Peromyscus aztecus
AAAAAAAAAAAAAAAAAAAAAAACCCCAAAAAGTTTTAATCATATTTAGAAACATGGTGGGGAAGTTGTTTAATATTTTAAATGTTCAGGGTGGGGGAAACAAAATGTGCTATATAGAACAATCAGTTCTGAGTTCACAAATAAGCCTAAGGTGTAACATAGTATAAGAGAAGTCAGCGTTCAGCAACCCCTTCTCATTGTTTGAAGTGGTGGGTCTGCTAAATTCCATTCGCCTCTCTCAAACACGTACCATCTGCTTCTGGGAGAAGGCTGGGAATAGAGATGTGTTTTGTTTTCCAGTGTCAAAGATCTGTTTGCTGCTGATAATACACAGGCCGGGAGTGATTTGGCAGTTTCCTGCAGTTGCAGGGATTTGGCCAGCAGAGGGAAGGAGAGTCAATGCCACTCCTTGCTGAGGCTACAGCAGATGCTGTGCCAGCTCTGTAGTGGTAGGAGGTGAGGCCGACCCGAGGACCGGCTTGCCCTTGGTGCTAGATGATGGCTTCGGTGGGGGGAAAAAAGCCCAGATTTGCTGGTGCTTCTGCTGCTTCAAGAGAAGAAAACATCCGCATTTCTCCGATTTTTCTAATTTAAAAGCAGTGCTCAAGTTCTTTTAAAGCATCAGTCTGAGGCTTAGAATAAAAACAAAACCATGCTAGTGGGTTGAATTTGGCCTGTGGTCTGCCAAGATCTAGCCCCTTCGAGGGATGGATGCTGCAAATGGCCCAAATTTGACCCTCCATTTAAAATCAGTTTCTATACATTTATTAGTATATATGACTTTAACAAAATAATGGGCTCCGAATGTGTATATATAATGTATTTTGGTCCTGCTCACTGCCGTGTGGTCCTTTCAAGCTATTTGTCTCCTTTTGATAATGGAATATTCCATGGCGAAGATGAGGATACAGGAGACAAAGACAGCACTGTTTCAGCGTTCTTGGGGAAAGTCACCTCATCTCCACTGGGATTAAAATTGCAAGATGATGATAGATTTATCTTGGAATCTAGCCTGCCCATTGGATAAGAACCTCTTATCAAGGGACATGTTATTTTGTAGGCAGTTGCTAAAGGTCTGTCACTGGGCCTGGTGGAGGGGAATGACTATAGCATCCACGTTTCGTCAGGTGGTTTGACTTAAATACTCTGCCTTATTTCCCGGTAGTTTCCACACTCATTAGCATGGTTTCTTGACTTTTGATTTGGGAACTATAGTGAAGCTCTGGGTCTTCCAAGAGCTTGCTCTCACACATGGCTCTGTCACCCTTGAAAGGTCGGTCTGTCTGCATTTCCATGTAGCAACTGGACCATCTTTCAACACTCAGATTTGATGAAGTCTTTTTTTTTGTTTGTTTGTTTGTTTTTGTTTTTTTCGAGACAGGGTTTCTCTGTGTAGCTTTGTGCCTGTCCTGGAACTCGCTTTGGAGACCAGGCTGGCCTCGAACTCACAGAGATCCGCCTGCCTCTGCCTCCTGAGTGCTGAGATTAAAGGTGAGAGCCACCACCACCCTGATGAAGTCTTTCTTGCCTCCCTGTTTCTTCCCTTCAACCCTCAACTCCTCCACAATTTCTATATTAGGATGAGGGTGGAGCTCTCACTCAGTCCTAAATAGAATGTCTTCATCAGACTTTCCCCTCAGGGCTCAGGGATCTATGTGGAAGAGGAGTTAGAAAGATTGTAAGAGCCAGAGGTGGTGGAGGACCTCAAGGAAACAGTGCCCTCCAGTCACAACAGGTCTGATGCTCACATGAATTCACAGAGACTGTGACAGCATCAACAGGACCTGCACAGGTTCAAGCCAGACGAGGTTCCGGAACTGAAAGGGGGATGTGGACACAGGCTTGTAGCTAGAGTCTTATTTATACAGAGCGATATCCACAGCACAGGCTCCTTCCCCTACGCTGAAAGCTATGTCCTATTGGTACCACTGGCAAAGGCAAACTAACTTTTCTCCAATGGAGTCTCACTGGGTATTTAACTACACTTCAAGGTCTATTAACCATGCCCAGCACTAGTTGACCAACCCAAAATGAACTCAATGGTATTTTTGTAGACTTTTGTCTCAGATTGCTTTGTTTGGTCCATTGGTCTTCTGCTCATATATTTTGGTTTCCATTTTTGTGGTTTTTTTTTTTTTTGTGTGTGTGTATGTGGGTTTCCTTTTTTCCCCCTCTTGTTTTTTAAAGAAAGAGAGGGAGTGGTTGAGAGCATCTGGGAGGAGTTGGAGGAGAGGGGAAAGTATGATCAGAACATATTGTATGAAAACATTTTCTTTTCAACTAAAAATCAGCTGGACCTCTCTACAGACTAGCTGACAGCTCTGTCTCCTGATTGACCCTGACCGCTTGCCTTTTCTTCAGACCCTTTGTCTGTTTCCGGACCTGTTTCCTGCCACCTAAGAGCTTTGGGACGAAACTATTTTAGGTATACCTCATTAGGGCTTTGGGTGAAGCTTCAGCTGCCGCGGGAGAGAATTGCTGGAAGAGAGAGAATAGGACACCACGGTGGTGCTGATGCGTGTGTGTTTTGAGTTGGGTTATGTTTTGTTTGGAGATAATCAAGGAAGAGAAGGAGACCCTGATAAACGAGGCACTGGAAGATCTGAGTTAAAGCAGCAGTTTTCATGCTAAACATAAAGCAGATTTTCCCCCCATTTTTCTGTCTTTTTGATTTTAAAGACATGGTCTCATGTAGCCCAGGCTAGCCTAGGACTCCTGATATTCCTGCCTCCACCTCTCAAGTGCAAGGATTACAGGTTGTGTGTGCCACCATGCCCAGCATAAAGTTGAAATAAAAATATATGCTTTTTTAAATTTATGTGTATATGTGTGTGTGGGTGAGTATATGCCATGTGTGTGCAAGTTCCCATGGGGCCCAGAAGACGATGTTGGGTCCGCTGGAGCTGGAGTTACAGGCACCTGTGAGCTGTCCAACATAGGTTCTGGGAACTGATTTGGGGTCCTTTGGAGGAGCAGGAAATTCTTAACTGCTGAGCCATTTCTCCAGCTCCATAAAGTTGAATTTTAAACATTCACTTTAAATGGGTAGAAGGAAGTCTGGGAAGATGAGTGTATTAGTCAGGGCTCTCTAGGGGAAGAGAGTTGATAGAATGAATCTATCTACCCATCCATCCATCCATCCATCCATCCATCTATCTATCTATCTATCCATCCTCTCTTATATTTTATCTATCATCTATCTACCTATCATCTTAACTACCATCTATCTGTCTAGACTTGATCTACAGCTATCTGTCTATCATCTATCCTGTCTGTCTGTCTGTCTCTCTATGGGAGTCATTAGAGTGGCTTACAGGCTGTAGTCCAGCCAGTCCTCTAATGGCTGTTTACTAAAGGAAAGTTTAAAAATCCAGTAGTTTGGTCCTCTAGGCTGGATGTCTCAGTGGCTCTTTAGTATGCACTGGAAAATAAGTAGGCTCTGATGCCAGTGAATCCAGAGGGAGGGCAAGCAGACACAGGGCAAAGGCTTCTTCCTCCTGTGTTCTTTGTCTAGGCATCCAGGAGAATGTGTGGCCCCAGTTAGGGTGAGTCTTCAGACCTCATCTGATCAGGATTTAACCCCAGGAAGGATTTGGGAATATGAAGAGCACAGGAGGTCCAGGTCATGTGTTTGGGGCCTGGCCTCAAATAGGAGAGTATACAGCCCTTTTGTGATGAAAGAGCAGACAGAGAAAAGTTACCAGGAGCCATGGATATCTCTGGGCAGCCACCTGGGGTCATGTTGTCTGAGGACCACCCTGTAGTCCAGGCAATGCCGATCTGAGTGGCATGGGCAACCATCTAGGGCCATGGCAACATCCAGGGATGCTGCTAAGGACCATGACTAGATCTGTGGCTCTACCGCAACCTGGCTCTGTGGTGATGTCCATGGCCCAGATTGCCACCAAAGGCCATAAGAACCCCCGGCCTTTCCTGTGACCATGCTGGATTCTGAGGGACATGTTGCTGCTGGGACCATGTCAGTCTCAGTGGCCTGTGCTGCCACCTGTGGCCATGGTATTGTCTAGGCCCAAACTGCTGCCGAAGGCCGTGTCTGGATCCATGGTCCCACTGCAGTCGGGGTCTTCACTGATGTCTGAAGCTCTGGTTGCCACCGAAGGCAATGCAGATGCCTGGGAAAGCTGGCCCTGCCCCTAATAGGAGACCTGACTGCCACTCTAGGGAAAACTCACCCTACCCCTCACCATGGGCCTGGGAGAGCTGGCTCTTCCCCTCACCTGAGAGGAATGGTTCCATCAACCTGAACTGACCAACTCAGCTGCCACCCAGGCATACATCCAGGGCCTGGAGTTGGCACACCCCAACATCTACCCCATCTATGACCTGCTAGAGTGTGAAGGGACTGATCCTGCGGAATCATAGCCACAGGATTTCCATGACTCAGGACAACAGCAGGAAATCGGAGAGGAAATGTTGGCGTGGGTCCTGTTTGGATGGTGTACCAAAGCTGAAGGCCTTGAACCTGACCAACAACTCATTACACAATAAACATTTCCAAGTAAAGCTGTTTGGACAAAAGGGTCTACTGTGTGATCCACAGCAGCTCCCAGTGCCACTGAGATGAATGAAGAGCAGATGGAGAGGTGGGAAAGATGGAGGAAGGAAGGGTTTTTCCTTTTTTTTTTCTTTATTATTGTTTATTTTTATCTTATTTTTATTCTTTTTTAGCTTTCCTTTGGGGAGGACACCACAGGAATGAGGTGAGGAAACAAAGGGACTGAGAGATGAGTGGGATTGGAGTGCGTGACTCGAAATTCCCAAAGAGTCATTAAAAAAAAAAAAAGAATGTAACTCTGGTAGCTTTTAAAGCCACAGTTTAAAACAGCAGCAGCAGCAACAACAACACCCCCCCAAAAAACCTAAGATGTTAGGAAGATAAAAATAAAATTTTCTCATTCATATATTATGTTACAAGCTCAGCTAAAAAGAATGTC
Source organism: Peromyscus aztecus (assembly GCA_902168405.1). NCBI lineage: Eukaryota > Metazoa > Chordata > Mammalia > Rodentia > Cricetidae > Peromyscus > Peromyscus aztecus. The sequence goes on from CABHPQ010170850.1 coordinate 9,444, forward strand.
ATTCCTTAGGAAATTATAAATATTCACATGAAGTCAAGAATTTTAATATAAACCGACTAATAAATACTATTACTATAAAAAAGAAAAGATTGAACATTAGGAGAGATTGATATTGGGAGGTAGCAAGATATGGGAACTGCTGTATGGCTTGTGCTTTCTCAATGGATGTGGGGTGAGGCCATCAAATAAAAGGGGGGTATTGTTTGTTTTTGCTATTTGGGGGGCCTGCCGCTCAGCTTCCAAATAAATCACACACAGAGGCTTATTCTTAATTATGAACGTTCTGCCTTGGCTTGCTTCTTGCCAGCTTTCCTTAACTTAAATGATCCCATCTACCTTTTGCCTCTGGGCTTTTCCCATTCTCTAACTTCTTTAAATCTTACTCCTACTCCATGGCTTGCTGTGTAGCTGGGTGGCTGGCCCCTGGAGTCCTCCTCCTCTGGCTACTTTTTCCTCCCAAATTTCTTCTTCTATTTATCCTCTCTGTCTGCCAGCCCTACCCATTTCTCTCTCCTGCCTCAGTATTGGCCATTCAGCTCTTTATTAGACCATCAGATGTTTTAGACAAGCACAGTAACACAGCTTCTGGGGTGGACAGATAGTAGATGGTTTGGGTGATTGGGAGAAATTAGGAGCCTAGTTGCTCTGAAATAGCAGAATGGCTTTTAAGTCTGGGGAGACTGATTTCCAATGACAACAGCCAGCCGATGCATGTGACTTGTCTGTTAGGCCAGCTCTCCAGGTGTAGCAGAGAGAGGGGCATGGTTGGGCCCTTGAGGGCTAACAAATCAGGGTACTTTGACAGTCATTAGGAAAGGCCTTTTCCCTTCCATTTCTGTCTCGTCAATAGGTATGGACTTCTTGCTGATGAGAAGAGGAGGATGTGACTAGAATTTATAGTTGAACTCATAATGGCACACCTCACATTCCTCTATCCCTCTAACTGTGGCCTGTTACTTGCCCATGTCTCTATGGTTTGGAAGGTAGCATGAGACCATTAAAATGTGAAGTTAAGCTTTCTTAGCATTTCTTAGCCATCTTCCCCTTGGCTCACACAGGGTAGAATGGCTTCATCTGATTTACTGCACAGGAGAATGCCCACTGGGAATCCTTCTCCTCACCGTCCATCTATATGATTATTATGAAAGAGAAAAGAACTGTCTGACAGGGGAGGTAATCAAACCCAGCTCTGGAGTTCTGGGCTCCTGGCTCAACGACAACAAAGCTGTACCAACCTCCTCAGCTGGATTCATTTCCATCTAGACCAGTGGTTCTCAACCTTCCTAACGCTGCGACCCTTTAATACAGTTCCTCATGTCGTGGGGACCCCCCCAACCATAACATCATTTTCATTGCTCCTTCATCACTGTAATCTTGCTACTGTTATGAATCCTAATGTAAACATCTGTGTTTTCTGATGTTCTTAGCTAACTCCTCTGATAGGGTTGTTTGACCCCAAATGGGTTGCGACCCACAGGTTGAGAACCATTGATCTAGAAGGAGCCATGTTGCTTGCTGGATGGCTCCAGGTGACCAGTCCATAGGTGAAGTGTCCCTGAAGTGGGTAACCTGCTCACATTCTGAGGAACATTCTTTGGGGATATGTTAGCTAAAATGGCCTGGCCTTCACATGATTGCTGCTGAGTGTGAGGAAAAGCAGCTCTGGAGACCCAAAGGCCATAAGTCCCATCTGCTGCTGTTTAAAAAAAAAAAAAAAACCCTCTTTGATTTAACACTCGATTTTCTTTTTCCTTTAAAATCAATTTTTTACTTGGACAATTGCCTTCTCTGAATAGTTTTTCCCAAAAGTTAAATATGAAAGACAGAACTGTGTTCCCTCTGTATTTCTCAATAATTACAACCCTCTCCTGTTCCCAGGGGTTACAACTGATATTAGATTAGTGTATCCTGCAGACTGAGAGATTTACCTACTCAAAATGTTATTTTGGTTTACATTTGGCTGCAGGAGATAGGGGAATCTCAAGTAACAATAGTTCAAGCAAATTAGAAGTTTCTACCAAATGTAAGAAAAAAAGTCTGGAAGCAGGAGGTCCAGGGCTGAATGGTAGCTCCATGCTGTTATAAGGGATCCAGGCCCCAGTCTGCCACTCTTTATCTGTTGTATCCATCTTTAAGGTTACCTGGTCCAATTTGATGATGAAAGCTGTAGTCATTCTTCCTGTACACCAGATACAGTAAAAAGAATGAGGGTCTCATTTATGTATACACCTGATTATATCTCATGGAGCAGAATTTAGTCAAAAGGCCACATGTAGCTGCAAGAGATGCTGGTTACTAAATCATTGCTACAAATACAAATCATGGTCCTATTAAATAGAAGGAGGAGAAGGCAATGACTCTGTCATGAAAATGTGCACAGTATTACTTTTGCAACATCAAATATGATTTTGCCTCTTGTTTTTTTTCCAGTTTAATGTGTTTTTGGATCTCAGTATATGTGTGTATATATAGTGTCCATTCCACTTACTCTTACCTAGCATACATATCATAGAGCTATAATTTGTTCAGTTGTTTCTCTGTAAGAGATCATTGGAAGTTTTTTTTTTTTAAAGTACTTTGGTGCTCTCCTTTCTATAACCAGATATGGGAAACTGACACATGAAAGTGGTGAAGTAAAATTTCCAGGTTGTATAGGTAGAAAATGGTAAGGTTGGGACCCAGATCTGTTAGCTACTCAGAAATATTACAGATTGTCTAGGTTCATCAAAAACCATTATTGGATCTTTCCATATGCAGAGCATCTTGGTAACCATCTCTGTATGTGTTGAGCATAAGGACTGGGACAAAGGAGCCAATGAAGAAGGGCTAAGTTCCAATTCTTTGCTGGAGGAGAGTGTAATGCACATCTAGCCAGTAACGACCTTGCCTTTCACAATCAACACCACATGCTATTGGAAATCCTCGGGTGGGAGGGTCTCCTGTCTGGGCAGAGACCATTTATGAGGAAACCACCATCTGTAAGAGCGATCTAATTTGTCTTCCAACCACTTTTGTTTGGCTTGGCATGCATAGTGAGCTTTAGATTAGTGTATCCTGCATTTAAAAACAAAATGCCAGATAATGTTAAACTCGTTCTGTGTTGAACCTCTTGCACGAATATGCCAGTTTCTTTCCTACCTACCTATCTTTACATTTGTCCCCTTTCCAGAATGTTCTCTTGGGATGTCTCAAAGCAGGCTCAGAATCACATTCAGGTGCCAGCTAAAATGGTCCCTCTGTTAGTTGTCCCCACAAATGTTTCTGGTTCTGCAGAGAAGTCATCAGCAGCTCCTCTATTACCCTCTAGTCCCTTGACAGCACTTGCCTGAAAGTCTTGGACAAGGACATGAGTGGGTGAGCTCCATTAGGCGAAGCCATTGTCTTGGCCACGGTACAAATAAGGCCTGGGGTTGTAGCAGGTGAAGGCGTAGCTTTTTTTTTGCTGAGTGGTTTCTTGCAGCCTGCTTCTTCCTTTCTAGTGTTTGTAGAGCTCACCCCCTGCTGTCTGCCTCTCTAAGGTTCATGACCTTCCTGTGGTCTTATCATCCAGCTTTCCCAGCACTGCCTTGACTCAGGAATACTTCATAGGCTGGGTTCCTTAAAGTTCCATAAAAAAAAAAAGTATCTCAAATACAATAGAGGCCTTGAGCAGTATGAGGTGGGTCACCAACAAGATGTCCTTCAAAAAAAAAAAAACAAAAAAAAAACCACCCTACACAGCTTCGCCCCACCCTGGGGAAAAGTCGAATTCCATTTCTTAGGGTGTTTTGGGTATAATGAGCTACTTCTTTCTATAGTTAGAAGAGTCAGAGCAGGTGGAGTGGGCACATGCCCATTCAGCTCCCATGTTGCTTCTTTGTCACTAAAATAAAAATTTTAGGATGATCCCCCTGGCAGCCGATCACATGTGTTAAGTCGGTGTATTTAAAAAGTGGGTAATTCATTTGTTAAATGAATCCGGCAATTATTAATTTCAATTTATCCTGTTTATTGGGAACAGCTGTTCATTAACATTTTATGTAACTGCTAATTTTAGAGCCAAACTAATTACCTCAAACACAGCGCTGTGGTATCCTGAATAGAAAAGCACTCTTAACTGTCCTGCCTGCCAGAATAGAAATATAAAGAGAGCGAGCCCTCTGGGGTGCTATTTTACAGCTGGCCAGGTGGGGGCTCTCTTCAATTGGAGTTCAAGCCATATGCGGCTGCCAAGGGGCTCACAGAAAGGCTGCAGAGGCTTCTTGAAGGCCACTGTGGCAAATGACCCCTAGGGACCAGGAAGGTAATAAAGAAGAATGAAATGGGAAGGTATGAGAACTCACACCTCCTCACTGGTCTTTGTTTCACCACTCTAGAACAAATTTAGTTGTGAGAATCAGGGTGATAAATGGTCATCAGTCCTCACAGTGAGAGTTCAGAAGACCCTGAGGATGTGTAGGGATTGTGGCAAACAGGATGATGACCATTGGAAGGGCTGCTGGGGCCTGGGCAGGTGTGTGGCAGGAGGTAAGAGCTAGAGCAGCTTCTCAGAGGTGTCAACTATTGTCACCTGGGACTGGAACAAATGTGTGGAACGACAAAAATTTCAGCGGAAACCCAATATATGGATTTTTAATGTGAAATTTCCCAAATATTAAGTGTTAGTTCAAATTTTAGTTGAGTACTGTAGCCAACCTCTGAAGTCAAGGGCCACTCATGCATAGTTTGCTAGTTATAAGAGCTGTTTCTGGGTGAGAGATGTAGCTCAGTTGGCTGACACATACCCCACATGCACAAGGCCCTGGGTTCATTTCCCAGCATTGTAGAAAAGACATATGGTGGTATATGCCTGGCATCCCAGCACTTGGGAAGTATAAGCTATGTAGCAAGTTTAAGAAGTTTAAGACCAGCTCTCAACATGAGACCCTGCCTCGCCCCCAGCCCTCCTCCTAAGTGCTCTTTCCTCTGTGGGAAGTGGTTAGGGGATGGAGAGCAGACCGTCTTCTGAGGGCAAGTCTAATTCATTTGGTATCTTTAATATTTAAAAAGGGTTTATTTTTTTATCATTTTAAATTATGTATAGGGGTGTGTGTGTGTGTGTGTATGTATGTGTATATGTATGTATGTATATGTGTGTCTGCGTGTGGGTATGTATATGCACATGAGTGCAGGTGCCAGCAGATGCCAGACCTGCCAAATCTTCTGGAGCTGGAGTTACAGCCAGTTCTGAGATGCCTGCTGGGGGTGCTAGCAACTGACCGGGTCCTTTAGAAGGGCAGGCAGCAAATGCTCTTAACCACTGAACCATTTCTCCAGCCCCTCCATTAGCTTCTAATGTTTCTTTCTTCCATACGATTGTCTGTTTTCTTTAAAAAAAATTAACCTGAAGAAAAACTCATAACCCTCACATTGCTTCACATTTCTTATATAATGAAGGAGTTGGGTTTTATTTTTCTGTAGACAAAATCAAATTTTCATGATCTATAATTTTGATATGACTAGACTCTGTAAGAAACACAAAACTTACAGAGAACATTAAAATAGTCATTTTCATGTAGGGGTGGCTTTACTTTTTTCCTTACTCTTACTTAGTCTTTCTTTTGTGGACAAATCACCCTTGACATTGGGCAGAGGGCCTTGGAATTCAGTGGGTGTGAAGACTCCCGGACTCTGAAATTCTGATGCTGAATGACTGGGGTGTGGTAAGAGAACCTCCAGGGATTCTGTGGTATGAAGGTCCCTGTAGCACATTTCAACTCCTTATTTTTTATGCTAATCTAGAAAAAAAAAAGAATTTGAACTAGATCTTGTGTGTTGGCGTTCAGCATCTGTTATTGTCACCTTCTCAGCCCTCACATGTCTTCAGCTAAGAGCACCTTCCCTGATGCCCGTGGTCCCTGGTATTCCAGAAACTATGTTCGGTTCTGGCGAGCAAAAGCTCTGGAGACTTCAGAGACAGAAGGGAGGCACAGGGCATTTTTGCCTCTGAGTTTTGTCATGTCTGTACATGTGAATATTGGCAGCAGCTGGGCTGTATGTTCACTGTTCATTCTTTAGCTTCATGGTGTGAGAAAGCTGTGGTCTCAGCAGTGGTGGTAGCCATGGAAACAGCAATAGTCTGGCATCTCCAGGGCTGTGGTAGTTTATGATCCTGGAGTCTGAACCTGTTTCAGTCAGCACTGACAAGGTTTGGCCATGGTAACAAGCTACTGAAAACCTTAGGTCAGTGGTCCTCAACCTTCGTAATGCTGTGACCCTTTAATACAGCTCCTCCTGTTGTGGTGACCCCTGACTGTAAAATTGGTTTTGTTGCTACTTTATAACTATAATTTTCCTACTGTTACGAATCGTAGTGCAAATATCTGATATGCAGGATAGCTGATACATGACCCCCATGGGGTCACGACCCATAGGTTGAGAATCATTGCCTTAGATGGTGGCTTTATGCTGGGCTCTCTCTGAGCACAGTGCTGCTGGTGATAAGATGCTCTGGCCTGGAAGCAATATGTGATATCTACTCTAAAAAAAAAAAAAATCAGTGCACAGGATTGTTATGTGTCCCACCTTTCCACAAAGGGAAGTGTCTCTGGAAAGGAGATGAGCTGGGATATTTGGTAAAAATACTTATGCATCGTCTCACAGAAGCCTTCTTGTGGCCTTTAAATCCCACTCAGCTGTCTCAGGATTCTGTGAACATTTAGGTTTCCAAGGAAGCTGCATACTTCTAAAGCAGTGGTTCTCAACCCATGGGTCATGACCCCATTAGAGGTCTCATATTAGATATCCTGCATAGCAGATAGTTATATTATGATTCATAACCATAGCAAAATCACAGTTATGAAGTAGCAATGAAATAATTTTATGGTTGGGGGAGGTCACCGCAACGTGAGGAACTGTATTAAAGGGTCACAGCATTAGTTGAGGACCACTGATCTAAAGGTACTTGGACTGATTTTTGTTTCTTACCTAAACTTTAGCAAGATCTTTAAAATTTCCTGGGAAGGCAAACAGGATAAGGAAAGAGCCCTTCTGTAGCTGAAAGTTTTTCTGTGTTCTTGCCTGGCGACCCTGTGGTCCCACAGCCGTTCAGACCCAAGTAAACACACTGAGACATATTAATATAAACTGCTCGGCCATTAGTCAAGCCTATCAGTGACTAGCTCTTATATTTAAACTCAACCCATTTCTGTTAATCTATATGTCGCCACGTGTTCTGTGGCTTTACCTGTGTGCTATTACATGCTGCTCCCTGGATGGTGGGCTGGCGTCACCAAACTCATCCTTCCTCTTCCCAGAATTCTCCTTGCCTGTTTATCCTGCCTAAATCTTCTGCCTGGCTACTGGCCAATCAGCTTTTTATTTATCAATCAATCAGAGCAACATATTGACAGCATACAGAACATCCCACAGCACCCTTCTACCCACATCCTTTTGGTGGAGCTACTTTGGGGTGTTTGCCATGCCCCTCTCTCTCACCTGGGGAGCTCCAGCTATCACAGGCAGCGTTTGCTACTTTGCATCTGTATGCAGTCACTGTCTGTCTATTGTAGATGAAGTTTTCCTGTGTCCCACCTGGCCCATGCATGGTCAGGACAAACCTCTCTCACCCGCCAGTCCTGTAGTCGCTTGGACCCAAGTAAACACACAGAGGCTTATATTAATTAAAACTGTTCGGCCATTCGCTCAGGCTAACTATTGACTAGCTCTTACATTTAAACTAACCCATAATTCCTATTTATGTTTAGCCATGTGGCTTGGTACCTTTTCTCAGTTCTGCCTTGACATCTTGCTTCCTTTGTGTCTGGCTGGAGAATCCTGACTCAGTCTTCCTCTTCCCAGAATTCTTCTTGTCTGTTTATTCTGCCTATACTTCCTGCCTGGCTACTGGCCAATCAGCATTTTATTTATCAACCAATGGGAACAACACATTCACAGCATGCAGAGCACCATCACCCATCAATCTATCTTCCATTAGCCTGAGAATTCCTGAGGACCCTAGCTGCCTTGGCTCTTTTTTGAGACAGGGTTTCTTCTGTGTAGCCCTGGCTGGCCTGGAACTCAGAAATCCACCTGCCTCTGTCATCTGAGTACTGGGATTAAAGTGTGCTCAGGTGTCATATAGGGAAGTGAACCACGCAAAGAGATAAGAATGAAAACCCAGTGCAAATTGACTTGGTCAACTTGGATCATACTTCAGGGAGTCTAATAACAGGCAGTTTATTCCCAGTGTATTTAAGTCTGGTAAAGATAGGAAGAAAGTTTCCTGGTGTAACATAATCCCCATTGCACAAAGAAGTGTAATTACATTGAAACTCAACTCAGGATACATGTCGTTTCTTCCAAAAGGATGGATTCCAGAGTAAGCTACCTGTACTGGCTTAAGGGCCTAAGGAAAGATATGGCCTGGTCTCTGTCATACAGATAACATAGAGGTCATTTGGGCTATAAGCCACCTCTGTTCCTGGTTGTGGGAGTTTGGGGAGCCTCTGGCTATCAGGGTCATTTAGATTATTAGCCACCTCAGATCTTAGTTATAAGAGCTTGATATGGCCTGGTCCAACAGATGACACAGATCACCAAGCTGTTAAACTTTTAATTCTCAGCTTTCCGGATGGAAAAACAGGATTTTCATCATCTTTCCCATTGGAAAAATAATCTTGTATATTTAGCATTCCTGGGTTCTCTGGAGATCTGTGGGCACAAGACCTTTTGTGCTGTGCTCCCAACATGTCACCATGCCTGGGTGCTACCTTTGCCCTTAATCACACTCCCAGAATTCATTGCAGCTCCTGGCATATAGCAGACACTAAACAGATAGTATTTGGATAAAGGAATGACTCCCTGCACCATTAAATCTTAACTGAAGTTCAATTAGTTAATAACCATGATTTACTATTATTGCTATCCCAACTTGGATTACAACTTGAATTTATTAAGATGAGTGGAAAATTCCACATGGTGCGGAATGTACATTTCTTCATTAATTTTTTTCCTCATACACAGACTTCATTAAGGTTTTTCACTTGTAACAGAGCATAGTTTCCATTGCATCCAAGTAGCAATCAAGAATGGCAGCATGTCATTCTGTAACAACTGACGTGTGCGGTTTTTCAAATTGGGTTTGCAGAAACTTTATCCTCAATTATATCTAGTCATGCTTTTGAAAAATGCTTTAGGCCGCTAGAAACTTGGCAATTAACATTTGGCATGGACAATGATAACAACCACAACAGATAAATAACAGGCACAACCTCGTAGGCCATAAACATAGACAGCAGAAGGAAATGGTAGTGAGTTAGTGGTTACCACAGTCAATGGAGTCGCTTAGCAGAGATGTCTGAAAGCTTTGATCAGGAAGACTGCCCCAGGGGTTCTCAAAGCAGGGGTAATATCTACAGTACAGTTTACATCACCAGCACACTGAAAACAAGCACAGCATGCTGAGCTCATTTGTATTAATGCCTTACATCCTTTGGAGTTATCAACAATACCTTAGTATATGCCTTACATCCTTTGGAGTTATCAACAATACCTTAGTATA